>PVIH01007893.1:0-96293 GCA_004025045.1 Sigmodon hispidus
AAATGTGTATTTTGGTCAATTTTCCTAAGATTGTTATACTTGAAATTATTTGGAGGAGCTGTACACTCATTTTGGAATGCCTATTTTTACAATGTTAGCCTCACTTTCTTGGTTGATTGGGATTGCAGATTATGGTTACTCAGATTTATCACCTAACAGTCAGGATACTCAGGCTTTTCAGAAACATGTCAGAATATACGAAATAAATAGGCATCTTCAACCACTTCATAGACCAAGAGAATATGGCATTCAAGATTTTGTTATCTCGAATTTGGCCTTGAGAGACATGACAACTCCTGGCATCACCATTCCTATCTCAAGGTGGTGTTGAGCATCACAGACATCTTGCAAAGAGATTGTCTTGTTTGGCGAATAATGGCCTGAGGAGCAAAGGACTGCACTTGCCCCAACTGCTGTCAGCGTGCTCACTGTCCGAAATGGACGAGCAGGATGAGAGATAGAGACTGCCGAAGCTTGCCTAGACAGGATAAGACGGTCCTACCAAAAAGTACCCTGCTTCTATGGAGACTTGTCAGATATCATAGGCCAGTAGCCACAAGGATGGATGTTCCCCTTGTACAGAGAAGTGGTGGATGACTGTCCAGGTAGTTAACTGTCATTGTCTTCTCCTAAATTCTGGAAGTTACTTCATACTTCCAACTTCAGGTATATATTTTCCTTCTCAGGTCTTGACGGTGTTGAAGATTAGATAGTTGAGGTTGTTATTACTTCACATTTCAGCAAAGACACTCAGGTGTTAGAACTTTATTGTTTACGATAAACAGCCTTAAAGCAATCCCTGTGCATTTTCTCATATCAACATTTTAGATATTAACTTGCACTTTGTAGTTGTTGTTTGTTAGTGGTAGTTTGACCTCACTTATGTTAGTACCTTTCTCTTCCCCAGACACTGCCTTATGATGATCCCTATAGTATGTAGTTTTATACCTAGTTTAGAACCTTCCTATTTAGACAAAAGGGAGAGATGTAGCGGGAAATCAGAAGCTACACATGTGAACGAGTTGCGGCAGAGCGCTGGAGCCAAGAGAGGCATGGTCAACGAGAATGAGCTTCGGACAACACCTGGAGAGAGACAGGAAGCAGGCGGCCAGGAGCTCTCGCGATGGGGCGGGGCTTCCAGGAAGTGTGTGGTGCTGGGCCGGTGGCAGGGAGTTGTGTGGTGCGGTGTGGTTATCCTTTCACTTCCTCTTAAAACCTCCTCTGTTTTGTAAGTGATTCTCACAAAATAAACCTCATTTAAAACATATCTCACAGCGGGTTCATACCGCGATAGATCTCTGTGAGTTCAAGGCCAGCCTCGTCTACAGTCCCAGGACAGGCTCCAGAGAAACCTGGAAACCCTGAGAACCAGAGATACAGAGAAACCCTATCTCAAAAAATAAAAAAAGAAAAGAAAAAAATATAGGCCCCCATCCCTTGACTTTCTTTCCTACTCCTGGTAGGTTCCCAGAATGCCTTGGCAGGTAGCACCCTTCCCATGTACACAGTTGCTCACTGGCTGATGGATGGGGCTACAGGTGGGCCACCTTCTCACTCTACACTGTGAACCTGCACCCCACCTTCTGGACCCCTCGCTTGGAACTTCCGGCTCAAGACAGCCCTATAACACTGGTTCTCCATTTTCCCAGAAGTTCTTCCTTATTCTCAAAGCCCCCCCCAAGAAGAGAACATCCATGTATTTTCATTTATTTCAAGGTGGCATGGAGCAGACACACCTCCAGGCTGGGGAAGGAGAGAGACAAATGAATACAAAACTTGAAAGGATCAGTTCCAGTGGCACCAACAAGGTATTAAGGCTCCGAATGTGAGTTTGTGTAGGTGCCCACGCATATGAACACGCACACACAGAGGGCTATCCACACAGGGTTGGGAGCCGGATGCAGAGGCTGGTCACTGCACACAGCTGCCTGGAATATTGCAACTCTATGTATTCAGAATGTCAACAGAAAGGGAAGACTGTGTAGGTCAGGGCATGTGGCAAGCTTGTGCCTCCCTGGCCTTTGGGGACACCCCCTGGGCACTTCTCTTGCTTACAAGCTCACACTGCTGTTGGCCTAGGCACTCCCCTGGCATAGGTGGGCTCCTTGGGCTGTTTGGCAGGTGTGGCTGCAGTAACTCCCTGAACAGGCTCCTGTCCAAACAGCTTACTAACAGGATAAATGTCCCAATGTCCCCACCAAAGTAGCTATAGTCTGTCAGTGCTTGAGTGGGCAGACTATCCAGAAGTCAGCATCACCTCCCAAAGAGCCCTATAACCTGGATCTTCTTTCCTCATGCTCCTGGAAACCTCCTTCCCTTGCCTTGTGCCACAGTGTGTAGCTGTCCAGAGCCTGCAAGGCCCTCCTGACCCCTAGATCTGATGCCATGTGGCATGTGGGGGCTGACTTGGGAGTGACGACTTGAGATGACCAGGGGCACACTGTAGGGTAGAAACTGCATTTGGCTTTAGCATTAAGGCCGGTGCTAGGTAGAGGGCCCATAGGACAGGCCAGTGCTCCCTCGAGAGTTCTACAGCTGGGGTCACAGCACTCTCAGAGCCCCAGGCCCTACCTCTCATCCTCTTGTACAAGGACCCTTCTGTCCCAGTGGCCATGCCTGTGGGCCTCACTGCCTCCGTGGGCCAGTGTAAAGTGCTGGGTGCCTAGGAGGGAGCTCTGCAGGTGTTGTCCTGCAGATCCCAAGGGCTCTTATTTGAGGATATAGTTAATGAATAGTTGGCATGTCAGGAAGACGCAGAGCAGGAACCAGGAGCGGGGGTTCTGCAGGAGGCTGGGGGCTGAAGGCTGTCCAGCACGCACTGTGGAGCTCAGCATGGCTGACAGGTTCCTGCAATGACAGCAGCAGAGGCTGTGTCAACACCATCATGGCCACCCTCCCAGGCTACAGGGGAGTCTGTGACAGGATGGCATAATTGTCTGCTGGGAACATGGCTACAAGGGTGGGTGGGGGGAGCTCCTTTGGGAGAGGGGTCCCAGGGCAGAAACCTGGGCTGTGCTTCCTGGGTATCAGTTGTGGGAACAGGAGGGTCTGGGCTTGGGAAATAGCCTCTTGCCTCCTTCCTGGGTGGTGTCCTTCTCAAACCTGTGTGAAGTCCTCTGAGCTGTTCAGAGGTAAGATCTCTGAAGAGGTGGCTATATTAAAAGGCTCACTAGCATGGGCCCCTAATTTAGACTGGGATCTTAAGATATCAGGACAGAGACATACAGAGGAAACCATGGCTATAAGCCAAGGACAGGGCACTGGGAAGAGCCAGGCCTAAGACATCCATCTTGGACTTTCAGGATCTAGAATGTCAGTGTCAGGGACATAGGAACAAACGTACCAAGGTATCTGGGCTCTCTGTTTCTTGAAGCAGTCTTTTTTGGGGGTACCAGGTTTCCCTGTCTTTGCCCACACAGTTTTGGTAAGGAGCAGATTAAAGACATGTGGCTGGCTCTACTGTTGAGACACTGGCTAGAGGCATCTGTCTGGATTGACTCAAGGATCCCGAGGAACCTGGGTAAGCACCTCCAGGGAGATCCTGTCCTCAGCAGGCTGTTTAGAAGAACTCCAGAGGCCCTAGGGATTCCCATCCTCATTAGCTAGTAAGACTGTATCTGACTGCAGGAGGGAAAGTGGACAGGCCAGCAAGTGTGGACTTTCATGGCTTTGCTGATGGCTACCTGCAGGCAAATCACATGACATGTACAGTCCACAGAACAAGAGATATGTCATGCTTGATTCATCTCCCAGCATCCTTTGATGGCAATAATGAGGTTCCCCACCCCACCCCCCGTATAGAACACTGATATGGGAAAGCAGAAAAAACTGGCGCTTGGCATGGGGAGTGTAGCTAGGTAGCAGAGTTATCAGCTTCCTGGTGCCAAGGTACCACCTTTGGCTCAAACACCCACTCCAAGCTCCTGCCCCTGAGGCCCTGGGGTCTTCTTGTTTGTTCTGGTTTTTGAGACAGGGTTTTTCTGTGTATCCATGGCTACCCTGAAACTCACACTATAGACCAGGCTGGCCTTGAACTCAGAGATCTGTCTGTCTCTGCCTCCCAAGGGCTGGGATTAATAGTGTGTGCCACCAGTGCCCGGAAGGGCCTAGGGTCTTAAGTCACTCCTTCCTCTCCCTTCCAGCTCTCTAGTGGGCAGACTTCTCAACTTCCAGAACTACAGCAAATGACTTCAGCCAGCCCACAGTCAGACATCTAGATCTCTGTCTGAGTGGTCCTGTGTATCTGGAGCCTGCCTGACCCAGTAGGTCCTCACCACATCTCACTTCTGTCCCCATACTCCTCAGCATCCCAACCCTGACACGTTTCTCTTCAGCTTCAAGTCCTATCCCTACCAAGCAATTCTCTTGGCAAGAGCTGGAAAGGAATCATAGTCAAGTACTATGCCTGTCACTAGTGGGGTGCCTGGAGGATGGGCCCAAAGCTTATTCTCCACACCCATTCCAATGGCCCCCACTCCCAGCTGGCTCTGCTATTAACCTAGTGTACAGAGGAGAACCAAGTGTGATGGGGTATGCTGCTGATAGGAGGAAACTAGATGGCCCTGGTTCATACCCACTGAGGTCACATAGTATGGCTCCCAGATATTCTCTTTGCCTTGATGATAGTTTGTATAGTGGTGCTGGCAAGGTGCATGGATCCTGAGGTGTCCAGGAGGGATGCTACCTGCTTTCACACATCTGGGGTAGGGGACTCCCCAGCCCTATACTTTCTTCTATTCCCCTTGCTTGTGTCCACTGGCTTCAGCTTGAGGATTGCATTCTCCTATGCTGGCAGGTCCCTCCACCTCCTGTGTTCTTACCTATGCAGCTCTTGCTGTGCTTCCCGTATAGACAGCACCGCCTCTTGTAGCATTCGTAGCCGGTGTGCCTCTCGCCTGCACCGAGGACATGGGCTCTCGCTACCTGGATGCCCAGCAGGAGACAGCAGGAAGAAAGAAATCAGGGTGAGCTAGGATGTCTAACTGACCCAGCTCCTCAACTAGCACCCAAGAGACCTTCAGGAGCCAGGCACAAACACAGAGACAGGGATAGGTTAGGAAGGGATGTAGGATCAGCTAGCCTGCAAGCCTTAGAGATAAGTGACCAAGACATGGCTGGTCTACTGCAGAAGTGGGAACAATGTTGGGGAGACACAGATTGCTCAGTAACAATAAAGGAGCAAAGAGTTCCATCAGGGAAGGGTCAGGGGCTGAACAATGGATAATACCCAACCAACCTCTCACAGTATCCGTGCAGCTCAGAACAATCCTAGCCTGGGACCATGTCCTCTCTCCAATCTCCATTTTTGAGAGGTTTCATGTATCCTAGGCTAGCCTTGAACTCACTATGTAGCTGAAAATGACCTTAACTCTTGATCTCTTGTGTGACCTCTGGAGTGCTGGGTTATAGGTGTGCATCACCACACTGGGTTTATGCTGTGCTGGGACTGAACCCAGGACTTCATGCATGTGAGGCAGCCATTCTACTACTAAGCCACATACCGAGCACTCTCTTCTTCCCCAAGACCTCGTCAGGCTCAACTGTCCTCAGACTCTGAGAAGGCAGATTTCATCGGGAGGGCAGGGCAGGACAAGCAAAGATGTACTATGAGGATACTTGCCTGTATCCTCATCTCTGGAAGATGTTTCCTGGCCCTTACCATCCTGCAGAGGGCCAGATGGCAAGGACCAGCCCTCTCCTTCTGCTCTCCTTCTTAGTCAAGGTCTAAGGCTTCCATCAGCCAAGGCCAGGGCCTGCTTAGCATGCATGAAACCTTGGGATCTACTCACCAGGAACAAAGTCCTCGTCAGAGAGGTCTGGGCAGGACTCGGGTGTGGAGCCACTACTCTCTGTGACCTGGCTATGGCCAGAAGGCTGGTCACTGGCCTTGCGGAGCCGCCGGTCTGGGCCAGACCTCTGTAAAGAGATGACGTTACTATATCTAGGGTCCTTTCCCATAGCCCCTTTGGAGACATGGTGAGCCATTAATGTCAGGATGCACTAGCACAGGGCAGTGTGCAGAGGACAGATCTGATGGCTTTGCAGCTGAACATAGGTGGTTTAAATCACCAGACATGAACGGTAGCCATTCTATCGCTGGGGCCTCAGTTGCCCACGAGGAACATAAAACCATTGACCTCCTATTCAGGAGTGGATGGTCTGGCCACCAGGTTGGCACATGGTCAGTGCTGCTCACACGTGGGACTCAGAGCACGTGGCTAGGCTCACCAGGTAGAGCCATTCATAGCCCCATCTTACATAAGGGCATCTCCCTCCCTCTTTTTCCTGGAGCTCCCCTGACCCTTTGACTCCTTCCTGCCTTTCCCAGGCCCTAGGTATGTATGGATGCCATAGAACAATACTTCTGTACATTGTGTAAATGTGTTGTTCTCATTGTTAATAAAAAGTTGATTGGTCGATATAACTAGGCAGGATTTTCGGGGCAGAGAATATGCTGGGAAGAAGGGCTGAGTCAGAGGAAGATGAAGCAATGTGGTCACCGAAGGCCCTGCTGTCAGGTAGGGTCTGAGATATTACAGCCATGAGCACTGAGGGAGGAGGGCCAGGTGGCCAAGTGGAGGGAGTGAGGGCCTCTGTGGTAGCCGTTGAGATCAAGTCTGGACTAGAGCCTTGGTGAAGGGTACTGACCTTGTGCCTGGGCCCCGGACTCCCCAGGAAAGTTGTTTGACCAGACATAGTCTCCCTCTGTAGTGTGTGAAGAATCCCATCTTGCTCATATTGGGCGATGTCCTTCAGGGGGTCCCAGGGACTGTGGCTGGAAGGTCCAGATGGTGTCCATGAGTAGAGGTGATAACCCTCACGGGAGAGGCCTCTGTCCTACTCTCGACTTCAGCCTCTCTTGTGAACCAGGGGATTAGCACTGTTGAGGGTCTACAGGGAAGGCTTAGAGGGTCTGTCTGACCATCCCTCCATATCCCTTATCCTTAAGGTACTGCTGAAGCAGGGAGAGAGGGTTACAGACTCCACGACATCCCTAAGTCAAAACAGGCACAGAGGAGTCAGTCTGCAACTCCAGCCCCACTGGCTACTCACTTCTCATAGCGGTAGAGCCATTCTTGGGTGACTGGGTCCAGGCGGAACAACCGTGGCTTCCATGGAGTGAGGCTCTGCTGGTGCTCACGGGCACGCTGTCGCTGTGCCTCTTCCAGCACAGACTTCTCCTGGGTGGCTTTGTGCTGGTCACCCTCACGGATGGCCCTGGTGACATGCTGCCAGAGCCTACAGACCAGAGGTCCAACTCACCAGAAGCTCAGAGCAGGGAGGCTCATTAATCGGTAGCTCAGAATCAGTGCCCTCTACATCAGAGGGAGGCTCAGAGTGCTCTTGGCTTGGTTGCCTTCAGTGACAGGAAGCTGATTACCTTGCAGGGGGCATGTGTCTCCCAGGTTTTGATTCCACACTATGAACCCTCTTTTTCCTAAGCGGGGCTCCCACCCACCACCTGCAGGGATCTCCTTGCTGGCTATGATGAGGCCCTCTTCTCCAGCTTTCCCCAGTAGGACAGTTGATCTGGCCTGACGGGGTCTATTCTGAGGCTGTCATTGCCAAAGACATCTTGGAATGTGCTCCCAGCACTGTGACCCTGACAACCCTCCCCCTGGACACCATAGTCTGTGGTCAGCAGGGTTCCCAGGTACAAGGCCTTACCTCTCGGACTCCAGCTCACTCTGCTCTTCCAATAGCACGGTGTGCCGCTTCAGCCGCTGCCTGCGGACCTCCTCACTTGGAGTCCAGAAGAGCTCGGTGACTCCATTGCTTTCTTCCTTGATAAACACATCTCTGTCCTGCCCCAGATGGTACAGCAGCATCAGAGCTGCTGGCCTGGTTGGTGACCACCCCAGGGCCCAGCCAGGTTCCTGAGGAATGACATCTTACCCAGTGTCCAGTGAGGCGTGCAAGGACCTCTTCCCCGGACATGATCTTTCCAGAGATCTGGTTGATGCTGGTACTGCTCCCAAAGAAAGGCTGTGAGGGCAGATGGACACTGGATGAGTGGGGAGACAGAGGAGGGCCCTGATTAGAGGCACATCCTAGAGGTACAGAGTGGTTATTCTCATGACTACGGCTTAGATGAGGCTCACTGCTAGAAAAAGATGCCCTCACTCAAGTGCTTCAGTTTGAACTCAGATCTGTGGGGTCCTCCACCAATAGGACCATGGGACTCAGCTAGCAGGCTCTGCTGAACAGCCTGTGGGCCCTGTGTTCTATGTGGATGCAAAGGTGTACCTGTTTTGGGGCACTTTGCCTGGTGTAGGAGGAAGGGACCAGCCCTCCCTCCCTGAGCCCCATGCACTGTCTCCCACAATCTGCATACATTACCTTCAGCTTGAAGTCTAGTTCAGCTTGGAGATGGTTCTTCTCACATGCAATGGTCACTTTGCCCCCTAACTCCATGGTCATGGTGCCATACAGGATCCCTGAAATACAACAGGTGTTGGGATTCATCCCCCAAAAGCCTTTGTCAGCAGACAGGCAAGAAAGGTGGGAGGGTGTGTGAAGGGGTTTGTTGAAATGCAGCCAGAAGCCTGCCTGTCTTTCAATAAGTAGGGCCTCTGCTCTGGTTTGCAGATGTCACCCCCTTCATTGGATTAGCTCTTCCAGGAGCCCTGATCCCAGTGTCTGAGCAATCACACGTGTGGCTGGGTTCTGCACCAGAACTAGAGAATAGATGTGTCTGTTTCCCGCTGACCTCAGGCCTAGGCCAGTGTGTCTGTTCCCAGGTGAACCCCAGGACTGTGTCATGTGCATCTGAAAATCTAGTAGATGTTTTTATCCATACACTTCTGGTCATATGAAAAACATAATCTAATTTGAAAATCCCCACCATAATTGTGGTAGTTTAAATAGGAATGATCCCCACAGGCTCATATATTTGAATGCTTGGTCATTAGGGAGTGGCAATACTTGAGAGGATTAGGTGTGTCTTTGTTGGAGTGGGTGTGTCTTTGTTGGAGTGGGTGTGTCTTTGTTGGAGTAGGTGTGTCTTTGTTGGAGTGGGTGTGTCTTTGTTGGAGTGGGTGTGTCTTTGTTGGAGTGGGTGTGTCTTTGTTGGAGTGGGTGTGGCTTTGTTGGAGTGGGTGTGGCTTTACTGGAGGAAGTGTGTCACTAAGGGTGGGCTTTGGGTTTCGAATGCCCATGCCAGGCCCAGTGGCTTCCTCTTTCTGTTGCCTGCCAATTTGAATAAAACTCTCAGCTACCTCTGCAGCACCATGTTTGCCTGTGTGGCACCATGCTTCCTGCCATGGTGATAATGGACTAAACCTCTGAACTGTAGGCCAGTTTCAGTTAAATGCTTTCCTTTATAAGAGCCGCTGTGGTCATAGTGTCTCTTCATAGCAGTAGGACATGAACTAAGACAATGATGAAACAAAACACCTAAACATTTACACTTGAAAACTCAGAAATGTTTCATTTCCAAAACAAAAAAAAAAAAAAGAAAGAAAAAGAAAAAGAAAAAAAAAAGGAAGATCCATTTGTACCAGCACTACATTCGTTCAGGAGACTGGCTGTATGCAGCAAGTGCCACAGTGAACTGCCCAGCTTAGAGGTAGACAGGATCTTCATGTTGCTCCAGGAGGTCTTGGGGCTGGTACAAGGTAAGAAAAGTCATCTACAAGCTTGGTGTAATCTCCACACTTGGATGCTGAGGCATGAGGATTATGAGTTGGAGGTCAGCCTGTGCCACAGAATGAGTACCGGGCCAGCCTGGGCTACATGAAGATACTGGAGATTTGTATGAGAATATCCCGCAGAGGCTCACGCATTTGAACATGTGGTCTCCACTTGGAGAGGATTAGGAGTTGTGGTCTTGTTGGAGAACATATGTCAATGGGGGCAGCTTTGGGAGTTTAAAGAATCAATATTTCCCTTTGTTCTTTCTGCTTCTGCTTGAGGTTCAAGAGATGAGCTCAAAGCTCCAGCTGCTTGCTTGCTGCTTGTTGCCATGACTCCCACTATGATGAATGATTATCTCTCTGGAACCATAAGCCCAGATGAGATCTTGTTTTCCTAAGCTGCAAGTTGCTTACCATTAAGCCTGAGAACCTGAGTTTGGTCTTTTGGTCCCACATAGCAAAAGGATAGAACCAACTCCTTCAAGCTGCTCTCTGACCTCCGCATGTGTGCAACGGAGCACACACACTCACTCCAAACAACTAAAAAAATAGATATCATATACAACAAACTACGAGAAGAAAAAGGAAGCCAGGTACAGCTCCATGTGGGCACAAGATATAGGGTACTGAAAGAGACACTGGTATCAGTCACACCTTATTTTGTGCTTTAGATTTTAGAATCAGGCAAGTATTCTATACACATGATTATAAAAAATGAAATAAAATGAATGAATTCCTCAAAGTAACTGAAACTTCCAAACTAAGACTGATGTGAGTGGTGATGTAAAATTGGAGGGACCATTTCACTTCATGGGACTCTGAAAGTCCAAGGAAGATATGCTTAACACAAAGCCAACCACAGAAAGTAAGCTAATAGCACCTAGAGTCCCATTATCCTAAGACTGCTTCCTGTGTCATATAAGCTAGATGGGAGAAGAGCTGATGCCGGCCATCAGGCTGGATTCTTGTGGCTGGAACATTGGAGAGGAAAGCTGGCCACAACTGCTGCCCTGTACCTGGCAGGAAGTGCAAATGTGAATATATATATTTACTGTGTAGCCCATTGACCTAGGGCTACCTCAGACTCTTGAATGTTGAGGCTATGGACTTGTACCATCATAGACAGCTCTTAGGATGTTCTTTTAAGTGCCCGAATGAACAGATAGGAAGGAAAGAAGAAAAGGGAAACCTAGACAAGAAAAAAAATAGGAGGATGGGGTAAGGGTGAGGAGAGAGTTAATAGCACTGGATGCTCTTGCAGAGGATTGGAGCTTAATTCCCAGGACCCACATGGCGGCTCACAACCACCTGTATGTTCAGTTCTAGAAGAATCTGGTGATCTGGCCTCCTCTGGACTCTGTGGGTGCTGCAAGCATATTATAAGCACAGGTGTAGACAAAACACAGACATATAATATAAAAATAGAAAGATAAAGGGGTGGTGAGGGAGAGGATTGGGAAGAAGATACTTGGGGGGAGAGCTGAAGGGATGACATGGAGAAGAGGCAGTCTTAGGATCTGGGACCTTGCTGGGTCTTGGTCCTAGTGGCCAGCAGTTTGTCCCCAAACATTTCCACACCACAGGAACTTTTGTAAATGTCTCCTGTTGTAAGAAATTGCTACAGAAGGCCTTCCATGGCTAAAGAAGTCTCAGGGACCAACAACATCACTCTGCCTCTGGGGATTTCAGTGGACAGCTCCTGTGTGGCCCCCAAATAGCCTGTTCTGTAGAGCAGACAGAGACTCCTAGAAAAACGACATCTCATCTGGGGTCCGAGGCAGCCATTGCTGGCTCCTTGCCTATCCCTAGAGCTCCAAGTACTTTGTTCTGTATGGCCCTCTGGCACTCACGTGGTCTGTGCTCTAAACCTTAGACCCTAGAATCTTCCAATGAAAAATAGCAAAATAATGTTTTGTTTTGTTTTGAGACAGGGTCTCACTATGTAGTTCTGGCTGATCCAGAACTCACTGGGTAGACCAGGCTGATTTTGAATTCTTAGAGATGCCCTGGCTCTGTCCCCAGAGTGTTACATTTAAAGGCATGTGCCACAGTGTTTGGCTCACTAAACAAATTTTACTGAGCATCTTTTAAGGTCCCACTGTTGGCTGTGGAATACAGTAACTCAGACACTAGTGCATGAATATCCCTAGACAGAGAAGATAAGACACTTAAAACAGTAAATAGTGAGCATAGTTCTTATTATAGTCAGAATGGCCGGCTCACAACAAGTTGCTGCTCAGCTACGGTAAGTGCTGGAGTGCAGCAAAACATCTGAGACACAGGACACATGACGCACACAAAGGAGTACTTTTCTGGAGTCTGGCTTTGTTTGTGTTTGTTTCTTTGATGGCACATCCAACCTGCTGCTTTAATGCCCTTGTTGCTCTCAGGCCAGGTCTGCATCAGCTCTGCCAGAGACTGGAGACACACAAGAATGCAGCTCAGCAGGCAGGATGTAGGCATTTCGGGGCACAAGCCAACTGTTGCTCCCCAAATCAAGCTGCACTTGTCCAGCTCATTCTTTCAGTTGTCAGAGCTATGCCAAGTCAAATGTGAGCTTTTTATTTTTTAAGACATGGTCTCATCATGTACCCTGGTCTCGATCTCACCTGCCTGCCTTTGCTTCAGGTTTAGAGTAGTGGGATTAAAGGTATGAGCCACCACAGCAGTGGATTTAGAATAGATTATTTTTATTTTTGAAAGTTCTTGGGGGTTGAATACTAGCCTCAGCATGCTCAGCACATGCTCTACCGCTGAGTTTCAGCCCCCACCAGAGAGATTTTTAGGGTGGGGAAGCTCTTCTGTTTGATACTACAGTGGTAACTCCCATGTCATTCTTAAAACATGTAGAATATACACAAAGAAAAAGTGAGCCTTAAAGGAACCTGAGGATTTCAGCTAAAAACTAAGTCTTAATGTGATTTTTGCTATGAGTATGTAACAATGTCTATCATACTAAGAAAGATATCTGTGACAGGAGGCTGGGGATGTGCAGGAGTCTACAGGAATTATACTTCTTGACGCATGTGTGCGTGTGTGCATACGTGCATGCATGTATGTATGCATTCGTGTGTGTGTGTGTGTGTGTGTGTGTGTGTGTGTGTGTATCTCTGTATGTGTATCTGTCTGTGTGTGGGGGGGGTGTATCTGTGTGTCTCTGTGAGTGTATCTGTGTGTCTAGTTCTGGGATTAAACCCAGGGTTTCATACATATATAGACAAGTATGTACCACTGAGCAGTGAGCTGAGCTCCCTTTCTATCTTTTAATTTTGAGACCTTGTCTTCCTAAGTTATCCAGGCTGGCCTTGAACTCACTCTGCAGACCAGGCAGGCTCTGAAATTTTAATCCTCCTGCCTCAGCCTCCTCAACAGCTGGGATTGATCATTAATACAACAGGAGTCAGAGGCAAAATCAAAGAGGAGAAACCCAGCACTCCACCCAGACTTACATCTCAGTTCTGAAAAGCCACCCAATAGTTCTGGACACCTTCAAACAAGCAAACCATCAGTGTTTGGGATCTTGGTTGTCAACTCCACCTGAATTTGGAATCACCTAGGATACACACCTCTGGATCTACCTGGTCTACCAGGGTGTTTCCAAGGAGGTTAGCAGAGGAAGGATTCACCCTAGATATGGACATCCCTGGGGTCCTTGGCTGAATAAAAGAAGAAATCAGCTGAACACCAATCTCTCTGCTTCCTGAATGTAGATACCATATGACCAAACTAGCTATGTCCCCTACCAAGGTGACTGTACCCTTAAATTGTGACCCAAAATAAACTCTTTGTTTCTTGTTTGTTTTTACCATGTCATTGTAAGGAGAAAAGTAACCAATATAACCAACCCCTTATGGCCATGACTGAGGGTTAGCTTGGGCTATAGGGGTATGGCATAGTCACTCACCTCGGCAGTGGGCATAGGGCATGGTGAGGGTGTACTCTTCCTTGCGGTTCAGGAAGGTGAGTTTAGCCTTGCCATCCAGAAGTGCTGACAGTGAGTTCCCTGCATGGACAGGGCGGGGGCTGTTCAGGGCACAGAGCCTTAGCATCAGTCTGCTGCTGGACCCCAAGGTCTGAGTGCCCTTTCAACATATCCCAGACTTCCCAGTGCTCCAGCTGGAGCGCTAAGGTAGAGACACAACCTCTGGTCTTTGGATATCATAAAAAATTATGAATTCTGAGAAATCATCTGCCTTGCAGCACGTTAGAGGTCTACCTTAGTTACTCTACCGGGGAGCCTGAGAGTGGAGATAGGTAACCTTCTGGAACCAGTCTGAGGCCAGAGCACAGCTGGGAAAGGTGAATAGAACATGGATGCAGATGCCACATGCTACCCTCTGCTGCTACTGGGCACACAGATGTCCTGAGCACACACCTGCACACCAGCCATGAAGGTAAAGAGGCACCTGATGTGAAAGGTGTTGGTGAGGTTGCTGGGCACTGCTGTTCCCAGGCTCAGAGCAGAAACACAGCTTGACCTATGATCACAGGCTGCTCTGGACTGCTAGGAACACTCAGATGCCTGCCATCACCCAGGTGTGGCCACCAAAACACTTGATGGGGCCCATGCTTTTCAGTTCTATATATGTACCTACCATCTATCATCTATCTATCTATCTGTCTATCTATCTATCTATCTATCTATCTATCTATCTATCTATCTATCTATCTGTCTGTCTATCTATTCATCTATCCATTACCTAGATCTCTGTCTCCTACCCACCTATGTATCATCTATCCATCCATCCATTTATCATCTACCTATCTTTCGTCTATCCACCTACTCACCTACCTTCTATCTACCTATTATCTCTCTACTTTGTCCATCTACTTATCTATCTAATCTCTATCTATCATCTATATATTGACTTTCTATCTCTCTATCCATCTACCTACCTTCTGTCATATATCCACCATCACCCATTAGCAGTTCTGGGAACGGAACCCAGGGCCTCTGCATACTATGTATGCACTTTCCACTGATCTGCAGCCCAGCTCCCCTTTTAATCAGTACAGACAGCCACCTGTGCCTGATGGCTATGGAATCAGGTGACTCTGCTGGAGCAAGTTCTCTGTAGGTGTCTCCTCCTTTGTTCCCTGCTTCCCTGCAGAAGGATCTGCTCTCAGTTGAGTTGGGGTCACCTATGTCGTCCTACCACTGGGGTTCTGGGGTTCACTGGCTCCTGGAGTGAAGTCCTCCTACTTCTACAGGACCCAGAATCCCATCCCCCGGGAGCATCCTCACCATAGAACCTGGACTTGGCTGTGATGCTGCCGCTCATACAGAAGCCATCCTTCCGGTTGCTGACATAGAAGGCAGATACAGGAGGATGGTGGGATACCTGTGTGAAGAGAGGCTGTTCTGGATATGGGCAATCCCAGAGATGACATACCTCTGGGTCCCAGGAAGAAGTGTGGGGTGAGGGGACACATTTCCAAAAGTACCAGGGCAGAACCTGAATCCCGGTGTCTGGGAACCTATTCAGAGTTCTGAATTATCTAAGGATGTCCCACTCTGGGATATCAGGCTGTTTGTCTTCCTTCGGGTGCTGATCAGTCATAGCATCATGCCTGCCTGTCTTGGAGAATCCCCATGGGCAGTGACCAGTGTGCAGCCTCTTCTATGGCAGGAAATGCCACCCTCAATCCCACAAGCCCTTTCCCATTGCCCACACTGATTTGGAAGGCTGAGTTGAGCAGTAGGGTCTTGCCTGCTCTGCTATGTAGAAGGTGTGGCTGTTGGTCTGAGGGTGTAGCCAGCGGCAGCGGAAGGTCTCCCCCAGGATGGGATTATAGGGTTTCTTGATGCCCTGTGAAAGAGCACAAAGACATGAAGGAGGAACCATGAGGAGAAAGCCACTTACAGGGTCCAGATGGGGCGAGGTGCTGATGAGAATGTAGGGGTTCCTCCTGTCTCTAGAAGGGGTTTTGACTTACCACTAGCAACCTGCTTCTGCTTTGAGAAGATAATTTTTTTGTTGGTGGATTGCAGTTGGGGGTGGGGAGACTGCCTCAGGAACTCCTGGCTTCTACTGAGCTCAAAGGGACCTCAAGACCCCAATCAGATCTGTCCCATGACTGGAGCACAGTCCATACATGACTGGATCAAAACCAAGCTTGGGAGGTGCCAGGCTTCCCTGAGACCTTGGTCTATCTCAGTCTGCTGTATGACTCTGGGTTGGTATCTTCTCTCAGGGTCTCAGGCTCACATCTATACAATGAAGAGGAAGAACTGGAAACTCACTTGCTTTTGCCTCCTGAGCCACCATACCTGTGTGTGTACTTGCATGCACGTGTGTGTGAGCCTACATGCCTGTGGAGGCTGGCAGTGAGTGCTGTCCCTCAGAAGTTATCCACCTTGTCTTTGAGACAGGACCCCCCACTAACCTAGGACTTGTCAAGCAAACTAGGCTAGTTGGTCAGTGAGCCACAGGGATTTTCCTGTCTCTGCCTCCTCCACATCGGGATTACAAACATGCACCTACCACACCCAGAGACCCTAAGTAACGAAACTCAGGTCTTCAAGTTTGCACGGCAAGCATTTTACTGACTGAGTTCTCCCTGATCTTTCTGCCCCCTTTAAAGATGGATTCTCACGCATATAGCCCAGGCTGGCCTTGAACCCCAGGAAATTCTGCTTGTGCTTTCCTATTACTGGAAATTACAGGTGTGCATCACCATGTCTGGCCAGAATCTTGGATGTCAAGTTTGTGTATTATGAAATCTCAGCTGCAGTTAGACCTGCAGGCCACTCCATAACCAAGGCTGCTGCTACCAAGGTGGGTTCTGTGACATAGGTGATAGATAACCCCAGATCCCAGAGGTAACTTATAACTTATGGTCAAATGCTCCTTTCCTAGCACTGTGGTGTGTGGTGGCACCTGTCACACAGCCTGAGGCTGTCTCCCTCAAGACTGAGAAAGAATCTAGTTAATAGGACCAGAATTGGGAGCTGGGCCTGAGAGGTCAGAGACACTGTCCTCCACCTATCAGGATCTGGGGCCGTGGTGGGGATAGCTGGCTTTCTTCTGGGCCGTGAAGGAGACTGTCCGTCCTACCCATGGTAGGCTGACAGAGCTCTGGCTGAGGTCCTGCTCTTCTCACAGACCCCTCTTACCTTGGGTTTCTTGTAGAAGCCAGATAGATACCATCGTAGCACAAGCTTCATGCGACAGTATGGGTCTTCCTCTGTGGCTGCCCTGTAATGGAGAGCTCTGACTCAGGTTGGGGGTCTCCGGCTACCCTCCCCTGCACTCACCCCTTTCTCCAATCAATCCAACCTCCACCCACCTGGCTGAAAGAGGCAGCCTTATTCCACATGACCTCAATACCCCACTCCTTCCTTCCAGGTAAGACAGAAACAGGCCATAAGTTTAAGTTTGTCACATAGCCAGAAAGTACTGTGGCTAGCTCCACAGTGGCTCTGCATGCTCTGGGATGTTGGGGTGCCCTCACCTCTAGGAAGAACCCATGATACTCGTGCCTTCACTTCCCTTTTCCTGGCTCTACCTCACCCCTGCCTCTGCAGCCCACAGGGGCTGTGGGACCCCTTCTGTTGGCGATGCACCTGGAGAGCAGGTCCCCATGATAGTAGTAATCCGAGAGCTTGCTAAGGAAGGAGCGAGGTTCCAGTATGAAGGTGGGCAGCACCACTCGAGACAGGTCCATGCCTGGCCGCAGCTGCCGCAGCAGCACCCACATCAGGCTCTTGTTTTCCTCGGACACTGTCTCCACCTGGGATGTTTCGTCCAGCTGTAGCAGAGGGACTCTGTCAGGCCCTATAAAATGGGACAAGGAGCCCCTGCTCTGGCTCACCCAGAGGAGATGAGGGACAGGGAGCCAGAGCAGCACATTTGGTCCTTGCCTACCAAATACATGTCCACTCTGTGAGAATGGGTGCCATCATGGTGAATGGTGAATAAGACCAGCTCTTCGCTACCTCTGGTACCCTGGCTCTCCTCACACGTACTACTGTCATGGTACCATGTTCACCACATGGCACATCCACAAGACCCCCACCAGAGGTGAAATCCCCAGGGCTACCTGATCTTGTATGTCTGGCCTCCAAAACTCAGCTAAATCCCCTCCTCTCTAGAAGCTGCTGTGCAGGAGCTGGGTTTCCCAGATCCTCTGTGCTTGGGCATGCACCAAGCAACTTTCTGCTGCTATAAGATGTACCCAAGGCAGTTGATTTTAAAAGAAGAAAGGTTTGAGCTAATCTCAGCACTAAGGAGGCTGAAAAAAAAGGTCTGCTATTCGTGGCCAGCCTTGGCTAGAGTGAGCTCTAGGCCAATCGAGGTCCAATCTCAAAAGAAACAAAAGGTTTCTCTTCAGTGTAGGAGGGCTTGGTGTAGTATTGATGAGCTTCATTGCTCTGGGCCTCTGGAGAGACAGCACATCATGGAGGATGTACATGGCAGCACATGTGCTCATGGTCAGGATGCAAAAGAGAAAGAAACCTATGGAACCCCTCTGAGGCCACGCCCCCAGGGACCTAACTTCCTCCCACTGGGTCCCAGGTCAAGGTTCTACCACCTCCCAGTTGTGACAAGCTTCCCACACTTGGCCTTTGGAAGGCACTCAAGATGTAGAAGACAACACAAGTTCCTGATTGGGGTGAGGGGCCTAAGGTTGTCCCACCCACAGGACAGGTCCCCAGTGTTTGTCATCTGTCCAGCAGGGAGGGCTGGGATCTATCCCAAGTTGCTTGTCCTCTGACCACATCCACCCCAGTACAGGGAAGCTGTTTCTTTGGGGCTGGACTCTCACATCAATCCTGCATCTTATGCTAGGTAGGCATGGCAGAGTTGAAGAGAAATCATTCAGAGATGTCCACGCAGACCCAGCTACTGTTTGAACACTGAGTGTCAAGGACAAGAGGGTGGGCATTTCAGCCCTGCTGTCTCCCGGTTCCATTCTCCCAGCTGACAGCGGTGCTCACCTCTCCCAGCTCCTCCTGGACCTGCTCCACATAGGTGGTTCCCCTCCGTGGCCCACCAGGGCTGTCCAATGGGTCACTCTCACTCTCTTTGGTCCTACGGCTGTGATCCTGGGTGTCAGCGTCGGAGTCCTCAGCATTCTCTTGTTCTGACTTGTCTGAGAACGCGTCATTCTCCAGGTGGTTCTCCAAGGCAGATCCATTCAGCCTGGAGAGTAGAAGTGGGCCCCCAATTCCAGGCAACACCTAGGACCTTGGACACCCATCTGGGAACCTGGCCTATTTCAGCACAGGGATTTCACACACTGATTTTTACTGAGTGACCTGTGTTTGTGCTTATTGCCCCTGTTTTATTAGTAAGGATGCAAAGGCTGGTACCCACAGGAGAGGACAAGTTCCCCACCCCAGCTGGTCTCCCTCCTGCTGCTTCTAGGAACACCATGCAGACCTCTCTCACCCAGCCCACTCACGGGAACAGATCTTGGTCTGGGATGGTAGTTGAGGTGGGCAATCCATAGAGAGAAGAGGGTGAGCCATCGGGTGAGGATCCTTGCTCTCCATCTCTGCCCTGCTTGCATGTACTCAGTCGTAGCAGGCTGGAACAGCGCAGGGCCAGCTCCAGGGCATCTAGCCAGCAGCGGCCTGGGGACACAGAGGAGTCTGGTAAGGCAGTCTTCCCTGTACTTCCCCACTGTGGTAGTTTGAAGATAATTGGCCCCCATAATCTCCTAGGGAGTGGCATTATTAGGAGGTGTGGCTTTGTTGGAGTATGACCTTGTTTGAGGATGTGTACCACTGTGGGGCACACTTTGAGGCTTCCTATGCTCAGGATACCACCCAGTGTCTCAGTTGACTTTCTTTTGCCTGAAAGATGTAGGGCTCTCAACTACTTCTCCAGCACCATGTCTGTCTGCACATTGCCATACTAATGGACTAAACCTCTGAAACTATAAACAAGCTACCCCAACTAAAGGTTTTCTTTCTAAGAGTCGCCAGTCTTAGAAAGGTCATGGTGTCTCTTCACAGCAATATTAACCCTAACTAAAACACCCATCAAGGAACTTGATCTGCCTATTTTCTGGAAGTAGCTTTCAGAAAGTTATCTCCTGCCAAGGTATTCTGTCTTTTAGTCACGAAACTTCTGGTCCCACCCCTCACTCTAGTCCACTAGGGTTTAGTTAAAGATCTGCATCACCACAGACCCCAGCCTTACATGTAGCCAGCCTGGCAGAAATGAATATACATTAAAGAGACAGGTGTGTCCTCCCTTTAGCCATCAGATCACTGAAATAATGAGCCCCAGGAGTCTCACGCTGGGGAAGGGAAAGGCTGAAGCCTGGTGTCAGCCAGAGGGGGAGCTTGTCTCTCAGAGAGATCTCACAGGGTTCTGAGAACTTGTCAGACCACCCTGCAGGACCACACCTTGACCAGGACTGTTTAGCTGTGCACACCTCCCGCCCTCTACTTAAATCTAAATTTCACACTAGGACCCTGAAGATGGACTTGAGAGCCTTTGTCTCTCTTTACACACTGCTTTTCACTGCTGGTGTCTGTTTAATTAAATCCTGAGGATGGGTGGCTGAGCCCAGCTTGATGGGGCTGCCAACAGCTCTGGGAACATGTGTGTACATGTGCATGCCCTTGGGAATGACAGAGTGTGGGGCACATATCAGGGACAAGAGGGCGGGCAAGGGTCTAGTATGCCAGTGAGGAACCAGTGACCAGACTTCAAGAAACAACAAAAGACAGCCAGGGCTGTGGGAAAGCGGAGGACATGTCCTTGGGAGTGGGGTGGGGTGATAGAAGGGTGTTAGGAGCAATGAGGAGAGGCACCCATGCAGGTGACGCCAGTGTCCCAGCATGATTACTAACAGCAGTGCTTCCATGTGCTCCATGCCTCAGAGTCACCTATAGATGATACCACACAGGGTCCAGGGGACTCATGTGTGAGGGAGGGCCCCAGCTTAAGGCAAGATGAAGAACGTTTTTGATTCCCAGGCTTCCATGCTGGGTGTCCCTGGGTACAGTGGGATTCCTTCCCAGACTCAAAGCTACAGTCTTTTGTTGGAGACCCCCTGGGTCTACACTGGGAAGTTCAGGGGGACCCCCCCGGGATGGGACCTCCTGGTACCCTGAAACTGCCCTCTGGCTGAAGGATGTTTGAGATCCTGTTGGGATCACTGTAGGCTTGCTTCCCTTGAGTACAGTGCTACCACCATGACACTGGGCATTTGTGAGAGGATCATGGGAGGTTATATAACCCAGGGCGAGAGCTGGAGAGATTGGGCTTAGGGCCCAAACATGCATTTTGTGTCTGCCACAAAAGATAAGACATCCAGAGTGCTACACATCCTCTGAAGCTCGTTTGAAAGCCTTTGCCTCCTCCTGCAGGAAGCCCACCCTGATATATATAAGACTGCAGATAATCTTCCTTGACTGTGGCCCCTGAAAATCAGGGCTTCAGCTCAGACTTGTAATCTGGTATCTGGCTCACTGTTCAAAGACCCTCAAGGTATACAGGCTCTGTTAGGGCACAGATTGTCTACCACAGAGTCCAGCAGGACCAATGACAGAGAGGGTGAACAATAATATTAAAAACATTCAAATGGCCTGGGAGAAAGTGTAAATATAACATTTGACCACCAGAGGTCACCATAGCATCAGCAGTTAAGCTATGTGCAGGATTCCAAGTCTGGACAGCGGGACACCTCATTGTCAGGGCCTTGAGCCTCCAGCAGAGGGCACCAGCTGTGAGGTTTTGATTAGGAGCCACAGTCCTGGCTAGAGGCTGTCACCTGAAGGACTCCTAGTTACAGAGACAATGGGCTGCTGCTTGGAATCTGTTCAGAGAATCAGGACTCAGGGAAGCCCCCAGTAATATCTGTAGACTGTTGCTAGTAGTCTGTCAGTTACTTAGCTTCTCCATCTGTCAAACATGAAGTGTCACAATAGAACTGGTTGGTGTCACTCAGAACTGTCGTCACCTGATTGTTTCCATGCAGTCCTGGGATTCCCATGGCATTGGGTGACAGGTACAGCTAGTCCCATTTAATCCATGAGAAAACTGAGGCTGGGCTGAGAGAGGGCTATCACTATAGGGCAGGCTCAGTCTGTGTCTTTGGGTAGCTGAGGGCCTGCACCTTAGGTATAGACCCCAAGAAGACTGATTCCAGGGGACTCTGGGATGGCAGAAACAGGGCAGGTGGCACTCACCGTCAGATTCAGAGGCGGCCCTGAAGATCAGGTAGCTGCTAGGGAGGGGCTGGGTGATGGAGCCCACACTCTCACCTTTGGGGCCCTGGAGAGGCAGAGACCTGTGTGTCAGGCAGGCACTGGACCAGGGAGGCTATGAGGAACGGGGTGGGGCACTCACTCCTCATCCCCTCTGAGCAGAGACCCTTCTTCAATTCAGCTCCCTGATTATGGTGGCCAGACCCAGCTAAGGTCAGTCCTGGACTCAGAGTTGAATTGGGGCAGCAAGAGCTATTTAGGGTAAGGAAATCGGTCCAGTATTTGGAGTCAATGTGTTTTGTTTTGCTTTTGAGACAAGGTTTCACTATGTAGCCCTGGCTGGCCTGTAACTTGCTATATAAACCAGGCTTGTCCTCAAAAGCATAGAGATCCACCTGCCTCTGCCTCATAGGATTAAAGGTGTGAGTCAGCAGGCAAAGCTGGAATACATTTATACAGCCAGTATTTTCATATAAAATAGTCTTATCTTTTCTCCTTTTTGGTTTTTCAGACAGTTTTGGGGTTTGTTGTTATTTATTTTAAGACAGGCTCACTCTCACTTTGCAGCCCAGGCTAGCCTAGAACACCCTAGCTAAGGATGGCTGAAGATGGCTTTGAACCTCTGACCCTCCTGTCTCCACCTGCCAAGTGCTGTCCACCTTTGGGCGATGGCACTCAGCGTGCTGAGAGTGCCTGTGCTGTGCTAGCTCAGGCATGTTCATACATTTTTTAGCTGTAGTATTTTTAATCCACAGTGGGTTTATTCAGCTGTAATCTGACCAAAGGTGGGGAAAATACTACTTCTAAAACTAACAGAAGTCAGGCATGGTAGTTTATACCTGTAATTTTAGCATTTGAAAGGATGAGGCAGGAGGGTTGCCACAAGTTCCAGGCTGGCATGAGCCATAAAGTGAGTTCAACATCCGCATGGTCATAGAGTAAGAGAAACCAAGTCTCAAATAACCAATCCAAGCCAGGGGAGGCAGTGAGGTAGTGCTTCAATCCCAGCACTTGGGAGGCAGAGGCAGGCAGCTCACTGTGGGTTGGAGGCTAGCCTCTATAGTGAGTTCCAGAACTGCCAAAGCTCCACAGTGACACCTTGTGTTCCCCCACCCCCAAATCCAAACAAAACATGGGTTTCTCTGAAAACCAAATGTAACCAAGTTTTCCCTGGGGACTCATGTCTGTCCCAGTCAGTCCTGGCTGAGCAGTCCTGGTGATGAGGGATGAGGCTGAGCCAAGGACAGACCCTTTCTCCCCTCCAGACAGCATTGGATGAGGGACCCTTGTATAGCCTGGATCTTCCCATCTCCACTTCTGTACCCCATCACAGGACACCTACCCCTCCAGGGATTCCCTGCTAGAGATCCCTTTTTGGAACTGTGGTCCCTAGGAGGAGACCCCAGTCTCCCTGGTGATCAGCTCACCTTTACAGCCGACACAGACTGGTCCCCCAGTCTCCCTGTAGGTCAGCTCACCTTTACAGCCCACACAGACTGGTCCAGCGGGTGGAAGAGCTTGAAACAGAAGCCGTCTTTCTTGGAGGGACGCTCGATAAGCTCACAGCAGTGCAGCAGCACCGTGCCCACCCACTGGCCCACCTTGGGTGTCTTGTAGATGAGCAGAACACCTGGCTTCAGCACACACCACAGCTTCGTCCAGCTCTTCAGGGTGCCACGGATCTGCAGAGGACTTCTTGGTTAGGGTCATCCATAGAGGGTGCTCTCTGAACCCTCTGCATAGCTTGGTGGGGGTTGATCAGAGGCAGGGACTGGGGTGATGAGCTTCTGGAGGCCCTGGGACCTAGGAAGAGTATTCCAGAGCTCTGTGGGGAGTGTGTTCCTCATAACACCTTGACTTTGGACTCTGGCCTCCAGCCCTATGAAGAACTGGCTTCAGTGATGGGTCATTTGTTATAGTAGCCCAGGGCCACTCAGACAGCTTTGTAATGACTAACACTTAGACTCACCTCCCAAGTGCCACAGATGTCCCGGTCTATGTGAGCCCCAGTGAGTGGCACCTGCCTACCTTCAGGCTGTCAGCCATGATGACCACACTGGGATCTGTTAGGGCACTGAACAGCTGCTTCGTGGCTCGCTTCTTCTCCTGCCGGTAACTCTCCTTCTGTGCCTGGGACCAGAACAGAAGTGGGTCATGGAGAGCATGGCCTGCCCTAGCTCCTCCCATTGCCAGCCAGGCACAGGGAAAGGGGGATATGGAGCGGTGACTGCCAACCTGTGGATCATGACCCCTTCAGGAAGGCTGAACAACCCTTGCACAGGGGTAGCATATCAGATATCCTGTATATCAGATATTTATATTATAATTCATAACAGTGGGGAAATTATCAATAAAATAATTTTATGGTTGGGTCACCACAACATGAGGCTGTATTAAGGGTCACAGCATTAGGAAGGTTGAGAAGTGCTGATGTAGAGGGTGTGGCGTTCCCTCCGTCCTCACCCTGAGCCAGGCCCACCTTGAGCGTGTCCTTCTTGGAGACCCTGGTCGTTGGGGAGGTACACTCCTTGTCAGATCCATTGCATAACCTGTACTCAGCCTGTAAGAGAGAGAATGGGGGGCTGGGGGTGTCAAGGTACAGTGGGGACGCCAGGGCAGGAAGCAGGGGTCCCAGAATACACAAAAATGAGAAGGAAAGTGGAACAGCGTTCATCTCTGCTTGCTGTGGATGCGATGAGACCGGCTGCCCCAGCTCCCATGGCCATGCCCTTCTCACTCTCACCATGATGGACTGTGCCCTCGAACTGTGTGCCCAGATCAACCCTTCCTCCCTCAAGGTGCCTTCAACAGGCATCTTGTCTTAGCAATGAGAAAAGTAATATGGTGGGGTTTGTGAAACAGTCTGGGTGGCAGCTGGGGCACAGAGGTGACAAGCTCCTAGGCTATGTCAGCCCTAAGGACAGCAGCCCCATATTCCTCCATGTTCAGAATGGCCACTCTTTGGCCACCATCATGGGTTCCTCTCTGGGCAGGGCCAACAAGAAGGCTTTGGATTAGGGATGCCCTCTGGTTCTGGGGGAGGTAGGTATGTCTAAAGGGTCAGTGTGTAGGCCTTGCTTGAGCCAAACACTTGAACCTGGGGTCACAGCTCATTTCCTGGACTCAGAGCAGTAAGTAATCTATACATCACAGAGATGGAAGAAGCCATAGCCCCAGCTATGGGGAAACTGAGGTCTGGACTGTGGAGCCACAGGTTTGGGGACAGCAAACTGTGCCCTAAATCCCAAATGATACCTGTTGCTGTGTCCCTGTGCTCTACAGGTGTGATATACACAATGCTCTAAGTCATCATTTGCTATTGGAGCTCACTGAAAAACTGCCTCTGGGAACAAGGCTGCATCCCACCTCCATTTCAGACCCGTGCATGCTTGTCCCAGAGTCCTCCAAGGCTTCTGGTCTTGGATGGCTGCCCCTCCCAACTGTGAAAGAAGGGAGAGAGCAACTCTGAAGAATTCTAATTCTATGACTTGAGAACAGCTGGAAAGTGACCAGTTTCCAGTGGAGGAGGTTACATAGTTCATCTCACAGTGTAACAGTGTCCACAGAGGGAACAGTAGCCAGAACTCAGCCACGGACAAAAGCACAATTGGAAACTCCAGCTGACTGCCTCCCCTTCCCCAGGCAGTTTCTTTCCGGTATTGTGAGCCCCTGGGTATTCTGAGCCTGGGGTCCTGTAAGTCCCTCTGTTCACACCCCCATCAAGCTATTCTAGCAAGTTCTGCTGGGCCCTGTAAAGGCCGGATTTGATGATATTTTGCTATCTGCCACTTCTGTCTAAATACATGTGTTCTTGTACTGGGCCTTGCTAAATAGTTAATAAACACACTCAAAGCTGAGCGATGGCAGTGCTTGCCTTTAATTCCAGCACTCAGGAGGGAGAGGCAGGTGGATCTGAGTTCCAGGCCAGGTCTACAGAGCAAGTCGTAGGATTGCCAGGGCTTCTCAGAAAAACCCTGTCTTGAAAAACCAAACGACAAAAATAAAAAATAAACACATTCAAAACTCGAAGCGCGACTATTGACTGTCATTTCTCACTCTCCTGCACTGAGCAAGCTGAGTGTCTTAAAAAAAAAATCAAATGAATATTTCATGATGTAAATAAAAATTATAGTGTGAGAGTCAGTTTAATTGTGAACTTGACAAAATATAGAATCACCTGGGAAGAGTCTCAGTGAGGGGCTCTCTAGATCAGGTTGGCCTGTGATTTTCTTGGTTGGGATGACAGAGGTGGGAAGATGGCACCATCTCATGGGCTGCACCCTGCACTGAATGGGGAGTGTGAGCTAAGCTCCAGCCCATGGGAATTAGTCAGTTGCTCTCTGCCTTTGCCCATGGTATGAGTAACTGTGTATATGTCACTATGGGTACAGGTAACTGTATATATGTCCCTGTGGGAATAGGTGAGTATGGTATAGGTGAGCATGTATAGGTGACCGTGGGTATAAATGACTGTAGGTATAGGTAAATGTGGGTATAGGTGTCCGTAATATTGGTGACTATGGTAAAGGTGACCCGCACTTCAGGTTTCTGGTGCCTTGACCTCCCTGAAGTGATAGACTGAAACCTGAGGAAATAAGGATGACTGAGCTTGGCTCTGAGAAATGATGGGAGTCCATAGGTGTATGGGAGATTTAAAAGTGAGGGGCTGAGGTACTGTGTAGGTTTTTGTGTCGGTGGGTACATCTATACTCATTATTTTTAAACATTATTTACTTGTGTATTTGTGTGTGTGTGTGTGTGTGTGTGTGTGTGAAGACAGCTTACAGGAGTAGGTTCTCTCCTACAGTGTAGGTTCCAGGGACTGAACTCAGATCTTCAGGCATGGTAGCAAGTGCCTTACCTGCAGAGCTATCTCACTGGCCATATATACATATGAAACAGAACAGCTCAGCTGGGTGTGATGTTATATGCCTTTAATCCATCCCAGCACTCAGGAGGCAAAGAGAGGCTGATCTCTGAGTGTTGCAGGCCAACCTGTGCTACATAATAAATTCCAGGCCGGCCAGGGCTACACAGTGAGATCCTGTCTCAAAAACAAATAAACCAACCACAACAGCTCAGGTCACTGGTGGGTCACTGGTCCAGTCACTGGTGTCTCCTGTGTCCTGCAGAGAAGGGGACCATCCCATAGCAAGGCTCAGAAGCCTACCCCAGCCATGTAGCAACTAAGGAGCCATGCTGGGATTGAACCTGACAGTCTCCCTTAAGAGCTGCACCCTCTTAGCCACATAAGAACATTCTAGATCATCGAAGAAAGTACCCAGGGGCTCTGCTCAGAAGCAGTTTTTAAACTGAGGGTGAATGACAATGCATGTGCCAGGTATCAGACCTCTGGGGACAGGCCCTATGGTTCTCCAGTCTGGCCAGCTTCTCCAAGTGGTTGAGCAGATGCTTCTCTTCCCTAGTCCCTGAGTGGCCTACCTAGAAGGAAGACAGCTCTGACCACACTGGTGGACATAGGTTCCCTCAACTTGCCCAGGGCTTAGACAGCCTTGCAGGGACTGTGGTTAGCTGTTTGTCAGGGAGCCCTTGCTAACTCAGCTCCTGCTCAGACTAGCAGCTGGCGTTTGTCAAGAACTATGAAAAGATGGACAAATCAATCAATGATGTAAATTAAAACATGACAGAGAGAAATGACTCAGTGGTTAAGAGCTCTCTAGAGGACCCAGGTTCGACTCCCAGCTTTGACATGGTGGCCAATAATCATCTATAACTACAGTTCCAGGGTTCTTCTAGGCATGCAGGTACTGCACACATAGGCATACAGGCGAAACACCCACATACAAAACAAATGCATCTAAAAAGCCCTACTATTTACAGACCTGTGGATGATCTCTAGCACCCAGCCTTTTGCCAGCCTGTGCTGAACCAGCTATGCTTATTCTAGGCCACAGAGAAAGAGGGGAGGCCAGCTAGGGGCCAGGGGTGGGCACCTGCACATGAGAGGCCCCAGGTTACTCTTATGCCCTCACATGAACCAGGCCACGCAGGAACACATAAGAAATGAGAAGGCCCTTCAGAAGTGGGGATTTTGAAATCTTCCTGGAACTCTGTGGCCTATAAAAGAATGACTTAAAGGTGGAATTTGAGGGATTGAGGGAAGTGTCTCAGTGGTTAAAGCACATGCCACACAAGCATGCAGGCTAGAGTTTTGATTCCTAGAAGCAAGCCACCTAAAAGTAGGACAGATGTTCTTATCACCTGTAATCCCATCAATGCCCAGACAGGGGATTCTGGAGCCAGGTGTCTAGTAAGACTAGCCAGAATTTGTTGTCTCTGGGTTCAGGGAGAGACCTCGCCTCAATAAATAAAGTGGGGAGCAATAGAGGACACCTTATATCAACTTCAGGTCTCCACATGCATACACACATACCACACATATCATGAAAGCTTCACATAGCACACACATATGCATATGTAATAAAATAAACTGTAATTTGGAACAACCTCCAAATGAAAGAAAATAATTACAAACCAAGCATCTGAGAAGAGCAAAGAATTCAGAATATAGGTAGATATAGATATAAAGAATGCTTGCGACTCAAGAAAAAGATCAACAACCCAATTAGAAGATAGGTGATAGGCAGACATCCCCCAGGAGGATGCACATGATGCCATGCAGATCTGAGTCAACACGGAAACCCAACCATACTGAGATGCCAATCAGGAAGGCTACAGTCAGAAACAGACTAGAAACCATCAGTGCTGGCTGGAGAGACCTGATAGAGGGTGACCCGTGATACGCTGGTGCTCAGGGATGCACAGGAGTTTGGCAGTTCTTCAAAAATGAAACAAAGAATGTTTTAGAAGTCCATAGTCTCCTTAGCACTTGGCAAGTACCCAGAGGCCTGTGGCTCAGACACATATGCACATGGGTGCCCACAGCAGCTGTTTTCTACAGCTTAGGAATGGAACCACCAGGAAGTAGCTACAGAGGAAACAGCACAGACGGAGTAGGCCTAAGAGCTTGGAGGGTCTCCCTAAGCAGAGAGGCTTCCTTTCATGGGTACTTTTGCCACATAGTTCTGTCTGGTACACATCCCTTCTCAGGTCCCCTGGGCTATGCTAAGCTCCTAGTAAAACAAGAAAGACAGATGACTAAAGCCCACGCAGCAAGGGTGTAGCCTGAGTTGAGGCTTTTCCTTGTAACTACGGGGACCTTAGGCTCAACCAGCACCCACCCTGCTGTCCCCTGATCTAGGCTCGCTGACTCCCAGTCCTCCCACGAGCAGGCTCTTACCGGTGGTACCTTTGTGACAGAGCCTGGGGTCAGAGGCTCTTCATCTCTGGACGGTGATGGGCCATCGGACTCCATGTCCCTCCCTGGAAGACAGTGGGTAGGCAGGACCTCAGAGAGTGCCCTGAAGGCTGCTTGGGAGGGGCAGGAAGCCACAAGAGTGTTATGGCCCTGAGAAGTGGAGTGAGCTTCAGTAAAGGGTCCCAGAGGCGCTGGCCTGGCCCTCACAACCACAGAGAGGAAACAGGGGAGGAGCTGGTAGAAGAGATCAGGGTGTGGCCAGTGGGCTGTGACTTAGGCTCTTGGGTTGGTCACCAAGGAAGCATGGCACCAGGTTCAGAGGCACACTGGTTCAAAACGCAGGACTCTGGCAATCCTATAGTCTTGCTCCAGATTAGCTGAAGAGGTGAGAGGGAGGCTTGGCACCTGGACCCTTGCCCTGAAGGAGATGATGGTGGGGTGGCCTGAAGCCAGCCATGGGTATGATTTGGCTATTGTCACCCGCTGCCTGGAGGAGGTGGGCCTGTGGTTTATAACAGAGGCCATGAGTCAGTAGTGAGGTGAAAACTTTTTCTGAGCTGCAGGCCAGGGATGACTATGACTGGAAGGAACAGTTGGGTGGCTGGGCCCTCTGTAGACCACCTCCCAGGAACTCTGGGAAGGGTTGGGTGGAGCCAGGCAATGGGGATATTCTCTCCAGAAAGGCCAGGACAGTGACCTGAGGAAGTAGTTTCACCCACGGGTCAGAGAGCAGTAGCCAATTGAGGTCACCTAATGTCCCAGTCTGGCATGGTGACTGCCCCCACACCCCCATGTGACTGAACCTCAGGAACACCTACTCTTCTACCCATACAGACCCTGACTCAGGCCTCAATGACAAGGGGGCAGCTGTCCACTCTCTGGGAAGATGCATCCTAGGTGGGGAGGGGTTATGCTCCAAGCACCCAAGAGGACAGAGATGTCACATCACGTCAGTGTAAACAGCCCAGCATCGTCTCTTCTCTTTTTCTGTCACACCCCTGCTCCTGGGACCTGTCTGTCACCTCTTGCATTCCTTAAGAGGGTCTGATGCCTCGAAGTCCTACCATGCCCAGTCAGCTGTTCCACAGCTCCAATCTCCAGAAACTGACTGAAGCTTGCCACCACACCCTCCCTTCCCTTCCCCTCCCTTCCCCTCCCCTCCCCATGGCGACTCTCTTTTCCCTCTGTTCCTGTAGCACAGGTGACTGACAGCTAGCTACAGGTTATATCCTAAGACATCAGCCTTCCTTGTATCCCAGTGACTGTCTAGAGTGCCCTCCCCACTCTGGGCCTCAGTTTCCCCTTCTGGTGCCTGGGATTGTTGATGGTATGACTCTTAAGCTCTCCTTCCTTGTCATGACCTTCCACCTGCCCCAAGAGAGGCCCTGTGTCTCCTCTTCGCTCTGCATCCAGCAGTGGGAAGAGAGAGAGAGGGGAGAGGGAAGAGGGGAGGGAGGGGGGAGGGAGGAAGGGGAGGGCAGGGCCGGAGTCCTCTAGAACGGGGCAATCCCACCTCCCACTCCTTAGGGGCGCCTGAAAGGAAGAGCTAGGTTCTCTAAGGCTGGCTGTCAGGCACAGGATAGAGAGGGCTCAGCTCAGACTCGGATATGGGTTGACAGGCAAGGAAGCCATCAGCTGTGAAAACGTTCTTTGTGGTGGGGCTCACATTCCAGGACCCAGAACTTTATCCACAAGTGGCACAGAGGCAGCACAAACTGATCTGTTCCTTCCCAGGGTTCAGGACCTCTTGGAAGTGGGACATAAGTACTGGTGTTGTCTACATTTTATTAATGAGTAAAGTGAGTCCCAACTGGGCTGTGGGTATCCAGCCAGGACAGCAGGGTTTGTTATAACTGCCCTTTGCCATTCCGAAATTAGTCCCTTGCCAGCAAACTTGGTCTGTCAGGGTACTGTGACCCTTTGACCTCTAAGCCTTTAGCTTCCTTTGTGTACTGGACGGATGGGACACTGACTGAACTGCAGAGTCAGGAGGACCCCAGCTGCACCAACCTGGGGTGATGGAACCAAGTTCATTTTCACAGCCCAGAAGCAGGTTCCGGGGGAGTTTCCGGGGGTCGGTCTTCTGTGGAGTGGAAGCTGGTGGACACAGTGAGAAGCGGCGTCGGAGAAAGGCCTCTTCCTTCATGGCGTGGGTACTGGGGGGCTTCTAAAAGGAAGAAGAGGGAGAGGCATGTGGTCAGGCCTCACCTGAGGCCATGGGGAATATTCCCATGTGCCCACAGAGAAGTCAGGAGAGGACAGACCAGGCGGCCCCAAAGTTTAGGAGGCACTAGAAGGAGGTTAGGGTGTCTTGGGCCTGCTTGTCCCATTTTAGGACACATGAGATTCATGGCCTTGCCTGAGTGTCTCTGGTCTTGTGTGGGTTTCTGGATTCAAAGTCCTAAATAAGGTGAGAAGGTGCAGGTGTGCTTTACAGGTTCCTACCAGCCCAAGACGTCACCTATCTGCTAGAAACAGCCTTGGGAACAGGGGAGACCACAGAAGACGAACAACAGCCAACCATGGCCACACTTTCAACCACAGCATTGTCTTTAGCAGGTCACAGCCCCCACAGCCTCACCCTAAACGTGGCCTGTCAGCTTCGAACAGCTGATCAGCCACCTCCCAAGCATTTCCCTGTTGGCTGAACAGAACCCACCCAATCTCAGCTACTTTTATAAATGAGAAAATCACCTGACTATCTTTGAGTTCATTGGCCAGCTTTTCCCCGGCCCAGCTTTCTAGGAACATGGCCTGAGCCTCCTTAGATGGCCAATGGCTTCCCAAAGAGCCAACTTTCGCCTTTTTCCATTGAACTGATTTCAAATACACATAGCCTTTCCTGCTGGGATGTTAATGGTCCCAGAGGTTTCTGTCCACAGCTCAAAGCCCATCTATGGCTCCTGCCCACTTCTTTATTCAGCTGGGATTCCCAGATACCTGGGCTGAGCCTGGAAACCTGAGCAGGCAAAAGGGCTATCCATGGCAGCAAAGGGTGTTGACACAGTTGGTTTGCCCTACCTGGCGCTTCACTTTCTTTAGAGATTGAGCGACACAGGCTTGGGGCAGGGCTAACAGCTTACTCTCAGCTGCCCCTCGGGCATCTGCCCTCCTGCAGTAAGTGTGGTCGGGGGAGAATGTGTGCAAGCGACTAGAGGGGCTCATCAGAAGGTGTGTCCCATGGTTCACTCTTGAATATACTATCCTGTCTTCCCACTTCTCTCCATCTCCCTAGTCACTCAACCATCTGTCTATCCACTCTCCTCTCCCTCCCACCATCCATTACTCATCTACCTATCCATCTACCCATGTGCCATTCATCCATTATCAGTGTGTCCACGCATCATCCATCCATCTATCCATCCATCCATCCATCCTCTCATTCTCTTTTCTTTCCAGTCAGTCAGCTGACCAGCCTGGCTCCCACTTCCTTCTCATTCACCCTACTTTCAGACACACAAGGTCGAAAGGGCAGTGACTACCCTGCCAACATGAACCGACACCTGGCTCTGGCAGTCCTAGTACATTTCAAGTGTACACCGGAAGGAAGCCAAGGGTCCTATAGCGGACACCCACAGGCCTGTGGTGGTCTAGCAGCTTCCTTCAGCCTGCCCAGTGGAGGCTTCAACTCCACAGAGCTATCATCCAGAAGCCCGGACTCCTCTGTCCTTCTTTGTGCCCCGCCCTGCCCTTTAGAGGCGCCTGTTCTCTGAAGGTCACTGTCACACACTGGGTATGTGTGTTGGGTGTGTGTGCATCTCACAGGCCAGTTAGGCTTCCTCGCCCCAAGCTCTGCCCACCTTATGCCACCAGCCTTTGTTCTCTGTGCCCTTCGCCTACTGGGCTCCAGCAACAGTGGGCCTCTTCACAGTCTGACCAACGCTGAGCCCGAGCCTGCTGAAGGACCTCTGTATGGCTCTGCTCTGCTCTCTCTGTGTCCCCACCCCTATTGTGCAGGCTGGGTTTTGTCACATTCCACTCAGGAAGAGTGTCCTCTGGGTGACCACTCTTTGGCTGTACTATGTGCATTCTCTGCATAGCACTGGAGGCTCCTAGACACCCTCCCTGGCAGTTCTTTGCTTTGTTAAAACTCTTGGGCAGGAAAGAAGGCTCACTTGATAAATGCTTGCTCTAGGCCAGCACAGGGGTCCAAACTCAGTCCTTAGAACCTGTGACCCCAGTGCTGGGGAGGCAGAGGCATATGGGTCCAGCCAGCCAAGCCTGATCTATAAGACCCTAAGCTAGAGAGAGACCTTGTCTCAAAATCAAGGCAGGTGGCTCTGAAGAACTGCACCTGAGGTCCATACACACGTGCACACATGTGTACCCTACCGTCAAATGTACTTTCTCTCTGGTTCTGTCCTGCTCACCACCCAATCCCACCACCCAGGGTGGCAATGAGTGAAGAAGGTCCTGAGTGGGGACCTAGGCATGTGGGACCATAGACAATGCTGCCTGAAAGTGCCAGAGTAAAGCTGGGCTCCCTGAACAGCCTCCTCCATTGAGCCCACCAAGTCTCCAGGTCAGAGCGGAGCCTCAGAGAGATGACCAAGGCAAGGCCTGCTGTCCACGGTAACTATCAAAGTCACTGTTTCCACTTGTGGCTAGGTAGAAGGGGCAGAATTTGAGGAGCGCTTGGAATGTCTGAGGAATGGGTGAAAGGCGGAGACAATCCTCCACAGAGAGGGCCAAGCAGGGGCTTGTCAGTCTATACTGGCCCAGTGTTCCCCCAGTAGAAGCTCTAGGTTGACAGGTCTTGGGAGCTCAGCTCCCACGGATGCCCATCCATGACAGTTTCAAGTGAAGAGGAGGAGTATGAGCAGGAGAGGAGACAGAATGGGAGGATGGAGGAGGAAATGGAATGCTGGCCGCAGTCCTGGATCCTCTCAGTGACTCAGGAGGACTGTTGCCCATCTCTGGCCCAAGTGGCTTACTAGGAGGTCTCCTGGACTTTGACTCTAGATACCAAAGTCCAGCCAGACTCTCTGGCTCCTGAATTCCATTTACTGAAGCCCTAAAAGCCAAAATGTGCTTACCCCAACTATTCTCTGTGACCAGTCAGTAATTGCCACCTTTCAGACCTCAGTTATTCAGCGCTTTCTGAAGAACACAGCTGGTCTTTGCCCACAGTGTCTAAAGCCCTTCCCTGCTGCAGATGATGCCATTTCCATGTTTAATTGTGTCTTCCTTTGCCCTCCTGATCCTCAAGTCCAAGTACACGAGGGGGTCCTGTGGGACCCAAGAAGAAAGCATGGGTTCATGGAGTGGAAGTCTAGCATTTCTGCCCAGGAGAAACCTAACCTAGAGACCCTGGTCCCCTGAGGTGGGATCACACAGAAGGGTAGGACAGAACAGTAGCTAGGGAATAGGGTGCTAGGCACACATGGCCAGCATTGCCCAGTTCAGGCCCAGGCCCCAGAAAAGAAATTTTTGCAAGACAGGAACATAAGAAAATCCTAACAGATCAAGGGCAGGTTGGGGAGCCAGAGCTTCCCCTTATACTTTATCTCCAGAGTTAAAGCCCTAGCCCCTCACTATTCAGTAGGTGTGATCCTGGAAGGCCTATTGGGCAGGCAGGTGTGTAACCCAGCATTCCTGCCTTGGGGTAAACTACAATAGACTGCCTGCCTGTTCAGTGTCAGCCAGACCCACTCCTTAGGCTGCAAAGGCTGCAGGTGAAGCATGGACCCACCTCTCTTCCTCCTGCTGGTTCTGACAGAGTGGCTCTGACTATCACAGATCCTTCAGTGAACTCCTGTACTTCCTTAGAGAATTAACTCTTCCATAGAACACTTCCTTAGGCTGCTGCTTGGGTACCCATGTTTTCCTACAGTTTGCATGGGATCTATGCTATGCCATACTGGGGTTGTGTGAGGGTATACACAAGGCTGATGCAGTACTTCTGCAGAGAATTAGTTCATGGATGAAAGGCTCCTCAGGAGAAGCTGGAGTTGTTAACACTAAGGAAGGTTCCTGAAAGGCTCTGGTAGCTATCAGACCCATCCTTGAGGCTATGGGAAGTGAGCCCTCTTGTAGCTCCTCTGGACAAAGCGGTGGCTGGTTACCCAGCCAGAACAGGGCTGGACACACCCTCCTGAGACCCTGACTACCTGTTTCAGACGTTTTCTGGATCCCTCCCTATCAGTACCCAGGGCTCATGGGCATGGGATTCTGGGGCCCTTGGTGTTGTGACAGTATCCATAGCTCCTGTGGCTCATGTGCTGCTGGGGCCACAGACAAGGTATGTCCATGTAGCTGGGCCTGGGCATGGCAGTAGTTCAGACAGTTGACTTGTGGTTTCCACCTATGCCTAAGAGTCACCGTGAGACCATGTGGCTCTCTTCCCTTGACCGCAGGTCTTCCTGTCCCTTTTTACAGGGCTTCCACTCTCTCTTGCCCAGCTGAGGGTCACAGGCCACCTAGGAGTCAGGAAGGTGTCAGAGCAAGAACAGGGGCAGGAGGCAGCCCCAGTTCTTACCTTGGCCCCACCTTCCACATGGGCCTAGATAGACTCCTCAGAGTCAATTTCCCATACAGAACATAGAAGCCTGTCACAGCATAAGGGATGATGTTGCCCCCCAGAACAGACAAGGTGGGGGTCATCAGGCCCATGTCCCTGCTCCATCAGGCCCATGTCCCTGTGGACAAGGGTCTGGAAAGTGGGCAAGAAGCCCTGCCAGCTGGGACACCTCATACAGTGTGGACACCACTACCTAAGTTATCTACTTACTGAGAATATTCTTCCATCTGAGACAATTCTCAATGAGCGCATCCCTCTCAGCTGGGTCACCCCACCAGGAAAGAGCCAGCTCACTGCCCTCCGGCTGACTCCAGAGCAGGCATGGAGCTTCCAATGCACCACTCCCTCCATTGCTGACAGACGCCCACCTTCAGCTCAAACAATGGGATCTTTGTGGAGAAAGGTCAAGGCCACATAGGAGGCACAGATCTGCAGTCTGGGCCCAGGCAGGCCTGAGCCTCAGAGAAGGAATCAACAAAGGCTTCCATTCCAGACTCATTTCTCATTCCACCTGCCCATACTCAAGTGGATGGGGCAGTTCTGACCTAAGTCCTCTCTGTCATCCTGAAGAGGCCTGGGAACCACAAGTAGGACCCAGGGCTGTGGCTGGGTGGCCTCAGATGGCCACATTCATTTTGCAGCTCTGTATAGAGTCTTTCTCTGAGTGGGGCCTCAAGGAACCTGCAAGAGCTCTCCCATGGCTGGCAATGAGGATCTGCTGGAGGGAGGCAGGCCAGTGTCCCTGGGGAGAGGTGAGGCTCCAGCTACTGGGCCTGTCTATCATTGGTGCAGGCCTCAGTCTCTATGTATGTGCTGAGGTTTCTGTCTGAACTTGGGGGGGAGGGGCTGTCAAATCCTTGAAACCAGCTCAGGGGTGGAGAATGTGGCCTAAAAGCCCAGCTCTCTGTGTGCTCATTGGAGAATTGACAGGCTTTAGAATGACAGCAGCTACCACTCAAGAGGCCTGTCCCCACCATGTCCTGGCAAGTCCCTGTTGGTCCCATCCTACTGAGAGAAGACTTTGATTTTGGATACACCCTGCAAGAGAGGCAATGCCCTTAGTGGTCACACAAGCTGGCATGGGGGACTGTGGAGGAAGGACTGGGTTAGTGCAGCCAGGGACAGGGACCTACCAGAGTCAAGAGCTCTGCCCCACTTTCAGGCGGGACTCCCATGAGCCTCCGCACCCTGATAGAAAACAGATAGGAGAAGGACTAGGCTTCCAGCGACAGCCTGCCATACTTCTGGGAAAAGCTCCTCTGTAGAATCACAGCCGGTCCTGTGCCAAGTGGGCATATCCACAGGGCCCTGAGAGGTTTGGTGTTACACAGACACCCCTTAGTTTAGCTCTCTGACTTTAGCGCCATCTCCAGAGGGATGGCTCTGCAGTTTACCTTCTCCCTTGGGTGGGGACTGATGGATGACAGGCAACTGCTAGTAGGTCACCCAGCAGGAAAGCTGGGTGGGTGCTGCCAGGAATTGTTTGCTTACCTGGTCTAGCCACTCACTTTCTCCACGTAGGTTGTACTATTTGGATGGACCACGAGAAGATTGGAGGAGATAAGGTGGTCATGGTCTCTCTTGCTTCCCTCCTAGTACACCAGGGACCCAATGTCCAAAGGGCAGCAACTGCCAGTGCTGATCCTGAGAGGCCTGTACACTGCCCAGACACCCCCAGATTCTTATCTCCCACTGCTCCCCCCAAAGCCCCATTGGGGATTTCTGCCTTGAGGAGCCTCATGCTTCCTGGATATGGCGGACCTGCTTGGAGTCTAGATGTGGCTTCTGCCCTTCAATCAGAAGGAAAGACACTAAGGATCCAGCACACCAGTATCTCTTAGATGGTAGGTGATCTGGCTGGCTATGTAAGTCTGGGGTCTGAGGCCAAAGAGATGGCCAAAGGGACCTTTGCTGTCCCCATACCAGCCCTACCTTGTGATCTGGGGGTGCCCTGTTTCCCCGCATGTCTAGGAGCTACTACTGTGGTGTATAAGAAAGCTGGACTGGCCCAGTACTAGCAGCAAGGTGGGTTGAGGGTCTCTTCACACTTCCATGCATGGCTAGCCGCAGCTGGTTCTGTTGCAGGCCCACAAAGTGTACTGACCTTGGAATGTGATACCTGGCAGAAGGCCCTAGATCAAGTGACTATTGGAGACAGACACCTGACTCATGGTTGCTGCTTCTTCAGCTATATCTGCTGAGTGTCAAGAGTCGCAGATGTGGGACCCTGGAAGTGTGGTAAGGAGGCTAGGCCAGTGTCAGACACTGAACACTAATACCCGCATCAGATGTGACCACTCAGGCCCTAGTGGTACTTGGGGGACAGGGCCAGTGGATACCACGTGATAAATAAGTTCTAGTCTTGTCCCAGTACCTAGCGCTGGGTCAGGCCAGGAAGGCTTGTATTGTATACTACAGGATATCCCTAACCTCCCCCATTTGTCCTCTGGTGCCAAGAGCCATCCTGGCTTGAGAGGGCTGAGGAGAGACTCATGTATCTGTACATTTGGGCTGTAGTCAAACTTAAAACCAAGAACCAACTATTCAAAAGGCATGAGGTGAGCCCTCCAAGACACGCTCCTCTGGGGTTTAGCTCCCTACAGGTGCTTCAGGGTGCCCTGGTCCTAGCTTGGGTCAAACTGTCCTCTCTACTTCCCCTAGACACCCTCCTCTTCAGGAAATAAGGTTCTAGATCTGGGGAGCGAGGAGCCCCTCTTCCAGAGGTAAAGAGCAATGGCTTCCTCACTTGCTGGAGAGGTAAACTGAGTTCCCCTGATCCAACGAACGAACTATAACCCTTGCATAAATTCCCCTGAGCTAAGTTGGAGAGTGTCTCTCCACCTGGCTCTCTCTCACCTGAGGGTAGTCAGAATTCTTGCTTCCTCCATGCAATGCTTCAGACCCCACATGTCCTTCTGGCCTACTCTTGGGGATCAGCCACTCAGCCCCCTCTGTTGTCCACCCCATACGAGGCTTCCAGAAGGGCCTGGTCATTCTTACCAGAGGCATGGCGTGGGCACAGGGTCAGGAGGCTTCCCTGCAACTTGGATTAGAGGGGAGGGGATACACTGGGAAAGGTGAAATACCCACAGGGCGAAGCTGCCTCTGCGCCTAGGTTTGGCAGGTTCAGTCTCCTCAACAACTGTTTGGGGAACCACCCTAAACTGCTTGCTGAATATGGCAGGTGCCAGGCAGGCAGCAGGCCCCTCCCCTTCTTCTCCACCTCCCAGTCACCCAGGCAGGATTCTGCAAGCTTGAAACAATACAGACCCTGAAGGTTTAGAGATGGCTCAGGAGGTAAAATATTCACGGAGCAAGCGTGAGAACTAGAATTTGAGTTCCCAGGAACCCATGCAAAAGTCAGATGGGCACTGCATCCCAATTCCAGCTCCAGAGAGCAGAGACAGGATTCCCAGGGCAAACCGGCTCAAATAAGATTAACCGTACCCACCAGCTCTGGGTTTGACTGAGACCTTCCCTCAAAAACATAGGTAAAAGAGCAATCAAGGGTGATTCCTGACATCAGCCTCGGGCTTCTACAATTAGTGCACATGTACCCACACGTATGAAAAAACACACGCATAACACACATAAAATAGGGAAAGAAAAAATGGGAAAAGGACCCAGAGACTTCTAGCACTCTTTCCTGACTTCTCTTCATTTGACAAATGTGGTAACTGAGGCACAAGCAAGTACTGAAATCACACAGGGCCATGTGGTTGGTCAGCATATAACAGGTATTGCTAGCCCAGACACCCTCCATGGTGACTGCCAGCATCTGTGGGGACCACCAGACCAGGAAGGTCCCAGACAAGAACTTTGGGTACAGATACCTGGGGACCCACCTCAATACTTGTCCTGCTCTGCTGCTTCCAAGAGCCCAGGACCCCTCTCCACTGGATTCTTAGGAGACCCCACCCACAACCTTCTCTCAGGCATCTATCTCCTCAAGTGGTTAGCTCCTTTCCAATTTACATATAGAGCAACTGAGGCACAGGAATAAAGATTGCAACTGTTTCCTACAGTTTGATTCAGGGTTGGAGTGTCCATGCTCGGCCAGCCCCATCTGCTGTACTCACCTGAGACCTCAGCCCTCAGAGGTCTCTTCTAATCACCTCAGTTACTGGCTGGCAGCCTGGTAGGACCACTGCTGGAACCCAAGCAAGCCAGAGGTGACAGGTAGGTACAGGAGGGTGACTTCCTCAGGGACCCTTGTTGATAAGCAGCTGTGACAATCCTAGTCACCATACCCTATGCTGTGGGTTATAACCTTAGCTGGCCCCTCCCTGGGCTTTGTGGGGAAACTGGTTCTGTCAGTCAGGTGAAAGCTTCAGTAGAGCTACAGGCAGTTCTGACAGCTGGGTGGGGCCCAGCTCTGCCCTGTGCCACTTTCCACCACACCCCACCAAGACAGGGATAGTGTTTGTGTGAGGGGTGACCAGCCTGTGGGCCTTGGTTCTGGTTTCTCTATTCATGGGACTCTGAACCTAGCCGAGCTCCAAAGACCCACAGGTGGGTACATGGCTTCTTGTAGAATGGACTGACCACTTGGGACTATGTCCACGGAGGGTTCAGAATGCTCAGGGGCTTGGGCACCTTTGACATGATGCACATACACGTGTGTGTGTGTGTGTGTGTGTGTGTGTGTGTGTGTGTGTGTGTGTGTGTGTAAAAATCATGAGTTGTCAGGGTGGGTAAGAGGAAGCAGGAAGAAAGGATTGTATACTACCATACAGAGCTCATCAGTAATGACCATGACTGGCCCTTAGGCTCCTAGTTGCCTGGCACCAGAGTGAGGTTGTGGTCACCTGCTGATGGTGCTTGGGAGATAGACTGTTCCATCAAGAGGCAGATAGACCAGGCACAGGAGGTTAACCGTATTGGAGTATACCTGTGTGCTAGGGTGGGATCTCCAGAACCCTGGGCAGCCCACAGCTTTACCCTTTTATGTTATACAATGGGCATCTTGGCAGCACCTGTTCCTCATGACCCCAGAATCAAATGAGGGCATAAGAGCCTAGGCTAGCCAGTCACCTTTAATGGAAGAACCCCACACTGCGGCTGTGACTGCTTCTGCCCTGCTGCGGCTGTTGAGGCTGCTTGCCACTTGTTCGCTGGAGGAATGCAGCTATGGTGGTATCATGCCAGGGCAGACACGAAGAGAGGGGCCTTGGACCCTGACTCTGCTACATTTAGGCCCAGGACTGATCTGGGTAAGGTGAGCTTGGCATGGTAGTGGAAGTGAACTGGGAAGCGTGGCTGTAGGAACCAGGTTGCATTCCCCTCTGCCCCTTGGCCATGAGCTCCTTTGAATCTGTTCTCCCACAGCCCCTGCCCAGCTCACTCGTTATAGGACTTGGTACTCGCTCTACAAGGGTATTTTTTCAGGCTTAGCCCCTACCTGGCCTCTTTTCAGCCTGTGTTCCCTCCCAAGGGTGGGAGCACAGTGATGAGCTGACCCCTCACCACAGGGACTCCTCCGGGTCCCATGCCCCAGAAGTTCCTTGTAGGGTACAAAGTAATATTCCCCCCCAAATGCCCAAGCCCTTAGCCCAGGTGTCTGTAAAGGCCATCTCACTTAGTGTGGGGTCTTTGCATGTGTAAATGAGGGTCTTGGCGAAGATCAGCTTGGATGTAGGGGAGAATAGAGAATCAATGAGTTATCAAAAGAAGAGGATCAGAGATGCCTGGGGTGCCCAGAAGGTACAAAGGCAGGCAGTTCTCTCCTGGAGTCCTTGAGGGTACAGTGATTCAGTTGGTATCTTGATGTTGGATTTGGGGCCCCCAGAGCCATGAGCTAATGAACCTTTAAATCATTGTTTATGGTCCTTTGCCAAAGCTGCCCCCAGGGAGGAACACCCGCCCTCTTAGAGAAGCTGGTATCAAGGCCAAGGAAGGTCCTGCCCCACCAACTGTTTTCCATTAGTGGCAGGTTGAGGAGAACCTGAGTGTTGTGAGATTGGAAGGCTTCAGTTCCTGAGGAAGGGTCCCCAAAGACAGAGATAGTGGGCTGCAGGATCAGACTTCAGATGGTGGAGGTTGAAATACTGGGGGTGAGAGGGGTTGAATGTGTCTCCACCACACAGCCTGCAAGTCTCTCTCTTCACCTGCCGCCTGCTGCTCACGGGACCTGTGGTTATGCTTCTGGTTTAGAACTTGTCATTTCAGAGTGTGACCAGTATGTCAGTATACAGATTCAAATTTAGGTCTGGAACTGTTAAGGACAAGACATGCTTTCTCACTTCTCTTCTGGAACTATTTCTTAATCCTAATAGCTCTGAGGACTTGGGATCACTGTGGGTGTGCGGGTACGCAGGTGTGTGTGTGTGTGTGTGTGTGTGTGTGTGTGTCCCTGGACCCCTCTATTGTCTTGGAGCTAGTAAGCTGGCCATCTGCTTCTGTTTTCTCTCAGGATGGCAGTTCCGTGCTAGAGGGCTCTGCTGCTGTGGTCAGGGAAGGGGAGCTGCATGACCATGAAGGGTAACCAAGTTGGCTTTCTCCACAGAGATCCAGTGAAGACCTGGTCTCAAGAGTCCTGGGTCCCCAGGGAGCAGGCAATGCAGTTTGATTTTCCTTCTTTGGATGAAGGCTACTGGAAGACTTTTTCCATTCCCAAGTAAACATGCAAGGCTGCTGCTCCCTCTCAGGTTGTTCCTCTGGGGTAGAGGATCAGACTAAGTGTCTCAGAGCTTAGGAGGGACCCCGGAGGTTAAGCAATAATCCGGGCCCAGCCCCCAGAGCATACCCAACATAGCCAGGCTGGCCACTCACAGGAGTGTGAGTCAGGAGAAAGGAGCTAAAGTCTCCCTCCAGGACAAGACAGTGTGGGACGCTGAGGCTCAAGGCTTGTGCGCAATAAGGCAAAGTAGCAGATCCGTCAGGCTAGCTCTCCTCCTGGGGCATCTCCTCTTTAGTCAGCCAGCCCTCCTTCCCTGCTTCTCACCCACAGCCTAGGCCTTGTTCCTTTGACAGCCTTCACTTCAGTTTTCTTATCAGTAAAGAAGACAGCACTTTCCCATCCCAGTCCGCAGAGGCTAGGAGGAATGATCCCAGCTAGGAATGACATCACTTCCTCAGCATTGTTCTAGGTCCTGGAACCACCCACTTTCTCCATCTAGCCCATCAGCTGGGTCTGCAGGGCTGCCTCTTAGCTCATTTCCCTCAGAGTCTCAGGAGCTCATGACCACTGCCGAAGCGTATAGAGAGTGGCTTTTGTGTCCTAAATTCTAATCCAAGAGTATGGTGTCTTTGGGAATAGAATGTCTGTAGAGGTAACCACTTAAAAGGTCCCTGGAAGAAATGGGTTCCTATTAGTGACAAAAGAGACACAGACATGGAGGAGAATGACAGGAAGATGCAGAAGGGTCTGGAGGGCTGTGGCCACATCTTAGTGACCCCGGTTCTCCAGAAACTAAGGAAGTAGCATGGTCCCTCCCTGATGGTCCAGAGGCGGCTGCCCTTATCCCCACCTGAAGGAAAGACTACACAAGAAGGAATTTCTATTGTCTTGATATCCAGTGTCTAGTCCTCTGTGGTGATGGCTCAGTATGATGACATATGGGAGGGGGGCTCCCTGGCTGAAGGGAGTGGACGCTTCCCACCCTCAGTGCATGGCATTGGAAGCCATTGCTCCCAGCAACACAAAGGCCTTAGGAAAGTCACTGCTTTGCAAGGTGAGCCACTGTTGCACTCAAACCCAGCTTTATGGCTTGTCCTCTCCCCACAAAGGAAAGGAGGCTGGAGGTGAGTTCTCATCCTGACTTCCTGCCTAGCACTGAACTGGTTCCCCAGTTCACACTGATGCGCACCTGCCTGGCATAACCCAGGAGGGAAACCAATACACCTCAGAGGACTGCTGTGGGCACTGCAGGTGCCATCCCATGCCCAGGATTGGGGATGGCTCTCAGCATGGCACACTGAGCTCCTAACAGGCAGGATGCCGACTGTTCTTTGCCAGTTTTCACATGCGGGGCCTCTGACCCAGTCAACTCCTGCCCACTCCCAGGGAAACGCTCACACACAGAGCTTCCCAGAACCAGCCCTGAAGCCCCTTTTTACTCCCTGCCAGACTAGATGTGCCCCTGACACCTGCATTTCCTGATGACACTGGCAGCTGGGGTGGCCTCACCCAGGCCAGTTAGGGAAGCGTGAGACTGTCTAGTCTCTAATGCCTCCAACTCTGCTCCTCTCTATCTGTTAGAGACAGTGGTCCTGGCAAAGCACTTAGGAGTGTTTGGGGCTAGCCTGGACTACACGGTTAAAAAAAAAAAAAAAAAAAAAAAAAGACAAAACAACTTTCAAAAATTACAAAACAAAACGCAAAAAGAAAAGCATTCAGTGGCTACAGATAGATGGGCACTCTGCTCCTGACTGTGATTTAATTAGCCATGTGGCACACAAGAGGCTAGCCAAGTGGAAGGGCACAGCTGAGGCAGGGGGATCCTGAGTTTGAGACTAGCCTGGGCTAGACAGTGAGACCTAAGTGGTTGGGCAGTCTTGAACCATCTCTTTATGAGCAGGACTCAGTAGAAACCTATGGTCCTTCCAGATTTACACATATTGTTCAGCCATATTCCTCCATGGTTTTCTTACCCGAGACTGGTCTCTAGGTTCAGCCCACGTCGTCAATACTGTGGCTAGGCAGGTGTCCCCTTCCCTTCTCATGGCGCCGTATGTGTCCCTCAGGAAGCTGTCGTGCTCAGTTCAAGAGGAAAAACTGAACAGAGAAGGCTAGGTCTTGGGCCAAGTTTCCCTTGCTAGAATCTACAAACTCTCAAGGCTTGCACACATTTTTAACATCTGGTTTCCCAGGCAACAGTGGATTTAGCCCCTCCCACAGGAAGTTTAAGATTAGGAGCGACTACCTAGGAACAATAGTAGAGAACACTGGGGTATCTCTCTAGTCTAGTGTATCACTGTGGGGGGAGACACTGTGCTGGGTGTCACCTCTTAGCCTCAGTGTCCCCATCTGTAAACAGTGTCTACTGCTTAGAGCTATTTCAGGCTTGAGCAGAGACTAGTCACCGAATGGCTGGCAGGGTGGGCATGTGGCTGTTGGCAGCGTGTTTACCTGGCATGCATGAAGCCCTGGGGTCCCATTCCCAGCACCTAAGAAACCAAATGAGGTGGTACATGCCTGCAATCCCAGCACTAAGAAGTCAGGAACAGGAGATAGATCAGCTATATAGTAAATTGAGGCCAACCTGGGCTACCTGAGGCCCTATGTCAAAACACATTTTTAAAAAGTAAATTTTTTTTAAAAAAAAGTCAAAAAGACTTACAAATTCACAAGAATTCCTAGTCACAGGAAGTGGGTTACTTCTCTATTTCTTTTATTTTTCTTATTATGTAGCTAGCCCTGGGTGGACTGGAACTCCATATATAGACCAGGATGGCTTTGAACTCACAAAGATCTCCTTACCTCTATCTGCCTCCTCAATGCTGGGATCAAAGGCCTGTGCCACCACACCCAGAAAGAAGAGGGCTGTTCCTCAGGTGTACGTTAAGGTTACAAAGAACTGAGTATATGGTGCCTTTACATCAATCTACTTCCACTGAACTTGGAAAAGAGCTCAAAGCTTGGATCCTAGCAAGGTTAGCAGGTTAGCAGTGTGATCTAGGAAAAAAGCCCCAGTGCCCTGAAAAGGCTCCTAGGGTCCACAGTAGCTAATGACAAACACCAGCAGCCTCACTGGAATGAGGCTCCAGGAATGATCAATGAGCAACTATCAGTGGGGACAGGTGCCTGCTAGAGATACAGGGTTCATTCCCCACACAGGCAAGGTTTGCAAATAAATGGGAAAAGAGACACAGATTAAAAATAACACTCAGGGTGAGGGTGGTTATTTGTGTGTGGTCGTTCATTAAACTGAAGTTTATACCAACAGGCTGCCGGGCGACACAAACCCAAGTCGGGAAAATTCCAGAATGACCCACGTGGCCAGGCCACAAGGGATGGGCAGTTGTCCACCATGGCTGCCTGGGAGGAGCCTCCAGCTTGTCCCTCACTCTGCACTGGAGTTCTGAGCTTCTGAGAGCACAGGCTGTGGGCAGCAGAAAGCCCTGGGCTGTCTCCCTCCTCTTCCGTATGCAACATCCACAAGAATGCCAGGAACTTTGGAAGCCTCAACTGCGGGAGTGCTGAGGGCACTTTCCCAAGGTCTACAGACAGTGCCTGCTAAGGGAAACCTGGCGGACTTAGGGAAGTCCCTCAATTTCTCATGTCAGAGAAGAGTACTAAAGGGCCTTAGGGGTGACCTCCTGACAGTGGAGGCAGAGAGTACCTAGGAAAGCCTAGTACTAGTGGCCCTCTAGCCTTTGGATCCTGGCCTGGGAATCTATGGCTGACAAGGGGAAAGCAGTCCTATGGTGGAAATGACATTGAGCCAAGCTGGCCCTGTACATGGGACAATCTGTCCAACACACTTTTGCTTGCTCTTCCAGTGTGAGCACTGAGTGGTTAGTGCTGGGGTCATCATGCTCACCTAAAGCTTGACCCATGGCCAGCTGAGCCTAGGCTTTCGGGGCAGACATAAAACGGCCACAGTTTGAACAGGTAAGTGCTGAGAACATTTATGTTATGTATTTATGGGTACAGAAGGCTGTAATCACGTCACACACATGTGCAAGGCAACTTGGCACCACAGAAGGTATCCACCATGGGCCCTGTGCTATCACTGGCTCCATGCAGATCCTGTACACCATCAGCCAAACTCTATTCTTCTCAGGGCTTCAGGGAAGGTTAGGCCAATTTTTTGATTTTTAATTAAAAATTGTATTGGCTAATTAGAAATGCTGGAAGGCCTGGCAAGCATCTGTGGGAACAAGCTTTTATTCTGCAAAATGGAGAGGGATTCTCCCTCTAAAATCCTCTCTCTAAATGGCTAAGAGAAAATGGAGACTTCTTGGACAATAGATAGATGGATGGGATATGTGGAGCCTCCAGCATCAGGAGAGTCAGAAATGCCCTATCCCAGTTGGCTGCTACTGGGCGCCTTGGACCACCCATTCCTTAGAAAATCTTTACAGATGCATGCGCCCAAGGAGACTTAGATGCAGTACTCCAGCCAGAGAGAATGGAAGCAAGCTAGACATTTCCAAACAAAGCGAGGGAAACAGGCTCTGTTTTCCCAGGCTGTGAACCACTTACTGCAGGTTCTGAAATGCAAGGAGAAGGAAGGGGTAAATAAAATTCCAGTGCTCCAGAGGCTGACGCAGGATGACTGCTATGACTTCAAAGCCAGCCTCTGTCTCTAAAAACCAAACCAACCAAACAAACAAAACCCCCAACAGATCAAGAATGGACCATGTACAAATGAAGGCACAGAACAGCATCCGCTCATGATGTCCATCATCCAACAGTGCAGGCAGTACAACCATGCCTGGGAACGCCCACTTGGACAACCTGAGGCTACAGGTCCAGGGGAAGGGGCAGAGCTGAGGGACTGCACCAGGTCCCTCCTCCCTTAGCAGTGAGACTCCGATCTCTCAGAACCAACCTGAAGCAAATACAAACAAATACAGGTGCCTTTGCTAACGCTGTTGTGCTTGTGAGGCTGGTATAACTATTATTTTATGTGGTTTCTGTGTTTAAAGTTTTCAAGATGTTTAATTATTAATCAATGTTTTTATTAATGGAAGGAAGTATTTCTCTCCATTCTGAGATGCCCTGCCATCTCTAAACAGAACTGTAGCCTGGCTGGGCCCTGCACTCACCTAATGCGCACTCTCGCCAAATCCTCTCAGTATCCCCATGAACCTGGTAACACATGGGCTGTTTCACAGGCAAATGAAGAAGCAGAGGTCTGGGCAATCAGGGCCACTTGGGAAAGGAGTTCCCATGAAGTTCACTGGATCCGTGTTCTAATTGCATGGCACCTGGCACCCATGACATCAAACTGCCACTCAGAGCTCATGGATTGGAAGGGAGTAGCTGCAGATAGATAGTGTCAGTCTTCTGAGACACATGGCTTCATGGCTAACAATACAGAGTCTATAGGCCTCTGTACATGACAAGACACCTAAACCACACAGACATGTCACACAGCAACCATGTGACACTCCCTGGCTAGACAGAGGAGTGGGCTCCACTAGGCCTGGCTGGAAGGACCAGTAATAAGGAAATCATGGCCCATTCAGGTAGGTGTGTCTAACCTTTGACATTAGGATAGGATGTTGCCATCTACAAAGTCCACACTGGAGAACCACACAACTGAACTGAATTACAAAACAACAGCAATATCCAAACTCATGCCGCACCCGAACACTACATTTTAAATAAATTTTACAGTTCTGTCTTGGGCTATAGTTATTATAAATCTCAGTGGCATGAGACGCATGGGCCATGGGTTAGACATGGCTGGAAGCAGGATAAGGGAGGCCTATGAGATGGCTCACTTGGTAAAGAAAGGCTCTTGCCCTCATGACCTGAGTTAAATCCCTAGAACCTACACAGTAGAGGGAAAGAACCATTCCCCCCAACCAAGCTCAGACCCCCCACGTGCTTCGTTGTATTCCTTCCTCACTCCCGCCCCCCAAGATTTTTTTTCTATTTTAAGTAAGGAAAAGGCTGAGTATGGGAGCATACATCTTTAATCCTAGCAACCAAAAGGCAATGCTTTGTGAGTTCAGGACCAGCCTGGTCTACATAAGGAGTTCCAGGCCAGCAAGAACATGTAGTAGTGAGACCCTGTCTCAAAACCCAAAACAAATGAAAAGTATCCAGTCAGACTAATGAAGGGCTGCCCTGAAAAAGGGGTTAGCCTCCACTGATGTTGGTGTCCACAAGACATGGGTGATGCAAACTAGGTATCAGGTGCTAAACCTGCCCCAAACGTCTTGCTTTTACTACATGCCTGCTAGGGATACTGGGTCAGTGTCCCAGACAACAACAGGGACATGATTACTGGTCAGGGAAGGACACTTGTGATGACAGAGAGACACAGACAGCAAGAGGTCCAGCTAAGCCAGCACCATGTTGAGGGAAGGTCCACAGGGCCAGGCCTGTGCTCAGTCTGGTTGAGTGGCCAAATGGCTACCAGCACCAGTTGCTCTAGGTCATACTGAAGGTAGTGCAGAGTGAGGGTGTCCCCTGGCCACAGGGACCCCATGCCTCAGTCTTCTACCTTCTAAATGAGATTATACAAATGTGGCCCAGGCTGCCCAGCTCAAGTTCTCCTGGGAAGGTGGACACTGATTACGGTGGGCACCATCAGGAAGGGCTTGTACTGGGAAATGAGTCCACAGGGATCCACACGGTGAGCGAGGGCAGCAAGGGTGAGGGTCCCATCAGTCTGGATTCATGGAGCCCAGACCAGCTGACAGGCACTCTTAAGCAGCCCATCTAGGCCGTGCACACCAATACCACCCCTTAGGTGTCAGTCATCAACAGGGAAGTCCTCTGTCCCCTTTCTCCACCAGACCCTCTATAACAGTTTACCTGCTTGGCCATGAGGGATGACCAACAGTGGCCACTGGGATGGAACCAGCAATCAAGCCCTGTCCTAAGCAGCCTCACCTTTGGGTTAACACACCAGGGCTGAATTTCTAGGTCAAAGCAAAAGTCTCTTTACATCCCAAATTCCCCATCAGTATATAGCCAAGTGCTCTCTGCTTCCTAGCAGCCTCCTCTGCCCTTTTGGGACTTGCTTTCCAGGGACTTGTCATTCTGTTGCTATTCAGAGGCAAAATCTAGGCCTCTCAGCAGCTGAGGCCCACGCATCCCTGCAGGTGCCAAGCCCAAAGTGGAAACCCAGCCTAGCACCACAGTGGCTGAGGGCTCCCTTCAAAGCTGGCTGCTCCGTCCCTCTGCCCACAGAGGTCAACGGACGCCACAGGGCATTAGGTAAAGGTTTGCTGCTCATGCTGCTACCTGCTCTTCTGCCTCTATCCTCTCTACTCTGTTCTGGTGCAGGGACTGCAGGACAGAGGGATGTGGCTATGGGGAAGTGGGCTTTGCCTCTGATAGCAGGTGCATCATCCATGGGGAGACCACACAGGGCTGCGCTAGACTAGACTAGTAGTAGACTGGAAAGATGCTGAGGACGCATCTGTCTGTGCCAGTGTGTGAGCCAGTGGGAGGAGGGGGTAAGGAGCAGCTTTCAAACTCTTGAGAATAAACAGAAACTTCTATGCATAAAACATGATGTGACTCTAATGATAGAAAGTGGCGCAAGGATCAGTGCGGGTGGGGCTGTGTGGAGAACCTCTGTTTTGGAGGTGTTCAGCTCCACTCTAAGCACCTACCTGTCTAGACATCATGTGCTTCCAGGAGTCATTGGATCTGCTGGTTAGGGGGCAGTGTCATGAGGAGGGAGCCTTAAGAGTGGAGAAACTGAGTCTAGGTGAAGGGTAATCTTGCATTCCTGGGTCCCCATCCAATGAGAGATGGGTACTGGGAGCCTGCATTGACCCAGGAGAGCCTGGGAAGGGATGGAGAAACAGGGCTCAGGAGCAGGCATGTGGAGCTCTGGAGCAAGAAGATGGCACCTAAGGACTCAGAGCTGCCAGCCCCTTGCCACAACCAAGTCTTCTCAGAGGACAGGGTATGCTCCAGAGGCCAGGATAGCCTGAGAACTATCACCATGCCCGTCTGTCATCTTGGAGACTGAATACCAGCTTTGGTATCCAGGTCTGGGCTAATAAAAGGTCTGGCTCCTAAGCAACTATAGGTCAAAGATAAAGACACCCCAGTTCTCTAGACTTTGGGTCAGGGAGTCTCACTGAACCTGCTCCATGTAAGGATACTGTATGTTGGGATCCCAGCTATGTACATGATGACAGGCATACTCTAGAAGCTGGGGCCCCAAAAAGCCCCTCCCACAGAATCACTGCCTCTTCACAGGTTGGGTGCCCACCACCCATGGAGACAGCTCAGGACAGCTGGGATGAGGCTAAGGTCATGAACAGAGAGGGAGCTGCAAAGAGGAAGAATAAGAAGTCCATTTGGGGTTCCACTTGCAGAAGGCCCAAGGCCCATGGTGACAGCAGGTGGGAGTGTCATGGGAGATGATGGCTGGAGAGTGAACACCTCTGACAGAGACTTCAGGGAATAGACAAGTCAGTCACCATATAATGGCTGACGTTACCAATACTCGGGACTTCATGTGAGCCTAGTGACATACACAAGGACAGGAACCTTGAAGACAAAAAGAACATCATGGCATAACATTTGGGTAGCAACATTTTAGTAAGGTTCCATGGCCAGGCTTTTTCATCCACTCATACCACTTAGGCCCCTGGGAGTCTCAGAGTCCAGGAACTGTACCAGGTATCTAAGCAGCCTGGGTGCTTCTGGCATTTGGGATTGTGGTTGGTTGGAGGAGGGTAAGAGTGGTACAGAGCTGAGTAAGCCCTCACTGCCCTGGCTAACCTTTCCAGAACAAGGAACACAGGCCTTACTCTGGTTTCTGCCCCACAGGCCTGAACTCCCTTAATGAAGGTGACTTTCCGATGTGGAAAGTTTGCCATGTAAACCGGAAAGCTGGCCTCCCTTCTTCCCTTGCCCTGCGCCTGGTGGTCAGGGTCCTCTACCCCTGCCCTCTTAGGAAAGAGGCCCTGGCTATGGGCCACAGACCACACCCTGGGAGGTGCCTGGCTTCCCTCCTACCCTGAAAAAGGCAGGAGCCATCCTCAGTCTGTGAGTAGAGACAATTTCCCAGGCCTGATCCTCTCTTCCGGGCCCTGAGCTCTGCACACTGGACTGACCCAGAGAGTGTACAGGAATGTCACTGCCATCACTACCCAGGTACCATTGCTTTTATCCCTGCTCATGTTCCCCCAGGTTGGGTATGAGAGCCTGTCTCTTAGTGGAACCATACAACGCTCTCTGCACTGCTCCCATCAAGTCCTGGAGGCCTAGCTTCTCCCTGGGCAGGCACTCTGTGTGCCCATCTACACCTAAAGGGGCAGTGTTTCTGCTGTGACCTCACAGACAGCATGGCCTGGATGGGCTTCCGAATCCCCCAGGCATTTGTCCAAGAAAGGTGATTCCACACCAAGCCCCTGGAGCTCATATTCAGACAGTGGAGAATCACTATAGGTGACAGTACCCTCCCTTGGGCTACCTCCAGCCCAACTGTTCTCTGTATATTTAGACATCCAATTAAATAAATCAAGATAATTCCAGATATAGCTATACACCTCTAAGAAGAAAACATAAGGGCTAGTGAATTTAAAACAGTCACTTTAGGACGGGGACAGAGGATATCTTGGAACCTGGATTAGATTGAGTTTACCATGTTCAGGATCTGCAAGAAAGCTGACCACAGAGAGTACAGTCAAGCAAGGTCACAGGGTAAGAAAACCAGGCATGTGAGTGAGTCCCCGAGAGTGAGAAATGGGACAAGGTGAAGGCAGAAGATGGTGACCAGGGTCCCCTTGTGACCATGGACTTACTCAGAGATCCATGGTGAATAGAGAATCTCTCTGAGAGGTCAAGTGGTCAAGTTACACGAAAATACACACACACACACACACACACACACACACACACACACACACACACACCTTGGCAGTGCTAGGGATGGAATCCAGAGCCTCACAGACACTGAATAGGTGTTCTGATTTTAAGTCCAAGTTATAAAGACCACACTGTTTCTGGCTGGATGACTAGGTGTGATAGGAAGAGAGAGCCTGTGAGCTGGGAACAATGATGTCCCACGCAAGAGCTGGGCAGGTGGGAGGCTGGAAAAGCTCTGTAAAGCTTGAGCTTACAGCCTGGGTGGCTCTGAGACTTGATCAAAGGCCATAGTGTATTCTAGACCCTTCTACACTTGCCAATCTGCACTGGCTGGCCAGGCTCTGTCTTGAACTGTAAAGGCATTCTCTTGTGTCTTAATAACCTGGATGACCTTGGTAAGGCTGTGTTGACCAGGGCCACCCTAGGGGTCTGATTGGGTGGTCCCCAGGCCTTTCTCAATGATCTTTAAGCCCTCCACCCCTTCCCACAGGTCTGTCAGCACCCTGAACGGATCTCCTCTCTGGATCCTTTTTACATGTGCTTTGCATCACTCCTATTATATGAGGATTCTCCAGATAGCTATACTGACAAAGAACTTTGGAGCCTCTGTTTTGCCCCAGGTTACCCTAACGCTAACCCAAGCCCTGTCCATAACTGGTACCAGCCAGCTTAGATGCCAGTGTGCATTCTCCTGCATCCTGGCTTGGGGGCTGCAATGCAAAGACAATGATGCAAAACCAAGTCCAAGGCCTTTGTACTTCACCCTAGACTCAAAATTCCCTATTTATGCATGCATCTCAGATGCATGACTGGTAAACCTCAGAGATCTGGGCAGGTTATGAATTTTTTTGTCTATGGGCTGAAAGCTCAGTACACAGGGAACAGTATTTTTTCTATAGGACATCCTTCAGCAGAGACAGAACATCTCAGAGTAGGCAATATTGCTTTCAGTGGTCAGTCCTTGGAAAGACCAACCTCACTGTCCCACCCTAGCCATCACTGAAGGTGCTCACTGGGGCTGCCTAGGCAACCCTGTAAACAGCCTGCAGGTGCTCCAGGGAGGGATCTAAACCCAACAGTCCCTGTGTCTGGAATCAGAATTCAAGCTCCCAGGCCTCACTAGGAGACCCACATGTTTCTAAGAAGCCACCCCACGCTCAGACCCCCCTCCTTTTGAACAATAAATGGGAATGAAGGTAGGACACACTCCTACTACCTGAGCAAGCTCGGCATCCGTGTGTCAGGAATGGCATGTGTCTACTTGTTTGCAGCTGAACCACAGAACAGCTGCCAGACACAACACTTCCCAGCACATGCCGTTTCTGTCCTCTCCCCTCGTGGCATGTCAGATTTTTATTGTAACTCAGAGAGCTTCTTGGAAGAAGCCTGGTGTCTGGAGGAACTGACCCTGGATAGCTCAGCATGGCAGATATGCCTTGTGTGGGGGAAGGGGGGTGTTTTAGGCATCTGGAAGGAGACCAGAGCCAAGCTCTGAAGGACCTAGACCCCTGGCTAGCAAAGAGGAAGGCTCTGACAACCAGGATGTACTCTGGGGTTGGTCAGCACAGTAGTCTCCCTGAGAGAAGGCACAGCACTGTGGGGGAGGAGCCTCACCCAGCTGCTTCACCCTTCTCCAAACACTGCCTGGCAAGGCCAGCCAGACAAGCATAGCACTGGCTTCTTTGGCACCCTAGCCTGGTGTTAAAAGGCCCCACGACACTGTCCCATACACGTGCAGGCAGACAATAGATCACAGTCAGGAGCCTGAAAGGGACAGCCAGATGTCACCACCACCACCAGGTCACTCTGATTTATTTGACACCTGCAAAGCTCCAGACTCCTTTGGAACCCCGCCAAGTTCAAATGTCAGCAAGTACCCCCACCTCCACCCCTGCCCCTACTTGAGCAAAGAAGAACAACAAAAAGGTAGTAAGGACAGCCAGCCAGCCACTTGGCTGTTATTAGGAGGGGCATTCCTGTGGGGGTGGGGGTGGAGGCTTGCTGCTGGACTCGCTCAGGACAAGCTCAGAAGTGCACTAGCTACCCCAAGGGTCTTGTCTACTCCTCCAGGTCCTGATGCCACCGCCCTGCTCCTGTGACCTGCTGACAAAGGTGTCTTGCATATAGAAATCTTTAAGTATAGACAAGTGGGTGACAAGTCTCCAGGGGAGATGCTAAGATGGGGAAAAAGAAAAGAAAAAGAAAAAAATAAATTCAAACCAGTGGTTCTAGTAAGTAAGTCCCTCCAAGCTACAAGCCAAGACTGGCCCAAGGTGGATGAGGGATGAAGGAGCTCCCCTCCTCCCTGGCTCTGAAGGGGGTGTCTACTCATACCCCTAGGAGCAATTCACAACTGGGACTCCAGGGACTTGGGCCGAAAGAACCAGGATGTCTGAGTTGGGAGGCAAAGCCAGGCTAGACTTGTAGCTGGGAGGGACTCGGGTCCTACCCCACCCACCCCAGTCCCAGAAATCCTCAAGTGCAGTCTCAAATCATCTCAACAATGTCAAGCTCCCCCGTTTCTTTGGGGGCCTAGTCCAATGGATGGAGGCCATGGGTGGACAGAGTCTAAAGGCAAGGTGAGGGTCAGCAGCCACTTGCTCTGCAGACCCTGACTATCCTAAGAATCAAGCCGAGACCTGAGATCTCAGACCTCTTAGACACCAATTTCCTGCTTGCTATGACCGGGCTGGGGTACAGACCCCTCCATTCGCAAGGTCGGAGCAGCCACTCGTATGGTCCTGACTCCTTTAAGCCCCTTCAAGTGGGAAGCGGGGCTGGGCATGCCGCACCCACACGCGGGCCTCACCCTCCACCCAGAAGTCCCCACACACCCGGGCTTCCCAGCCAGGCGCTGTTCCCCATACCCGCTGCTGCCAGGGTCAACCCGGCTGCATCCAAAGGGGCTTCCAGATCAGCCCATGAGGGCTTCCTGACCCCCACACCGGCTCCGTGGCCCTGCAGCCTCTCAGGCCTGCTGGGTCCCCTCCTGGCCTTCCCGGGCCTGTCCACTATCCCTATCCCTCCCGGTCCCCAGCAGCGCAACTCCTACCGTGCCGATCGCGCTTAGTGCTCAGGCCGGGTCGGGCCGCGCTGGGCCCGCGAGGGGCTCAGCTGTCGCCGAGCAGCAGGAAATACCAGAGGGCTGATCCAGGCGAGGCGGAGCGAGGGAGCGGAGGGCGGAGGAGGGAGGAGGGAGCGGCAGACGTAAAACCCCGGGCGGACGGAGGGCGGATCGGCTGCTGGGGAGACGCTCTGGGGATCCAGTCCCTGCCTAGAGCCTGCTCCTCCTCCCCGATGCGCTCTGGGGACATAGGAATCCTTAAGTATAGAAAAGTGGGTGGCACCTCCGCGCCAAGGCTGAGGACACCGCCCCAAAATAGCCAGAGGAGGGGAGAGTGGTGCTAATCAGGCTAGTCTTCGGGGGGAGAGTCTTCTATTTGAGGAATGTACCTGAGTGCGGTGCATCTTCCCTTCTCAAAACAAAAGAAGATCCCCAGAAAGCAAACCCACTGCTTTTGTCCTACACAAGGGTCAAGGGGACCCCTCGGTCGCCATTCACGATTCCCACTACACTACTTTCAGGATGCCTTGCTTGGTAGCTCAGAGGTCGAGAGCACATGCTGCTCTTCCAGAGGACCAGAGTTTTGTTCTCAGCACCCAGGTAAGGCTACTCACAGCCACCTGTAACTCCAGCTCCAGGGGATCTACCACCCTCCTTTTAGCTTCTACTGACACCTGCACCCATGTGACACATGAACAAATAGAAATAAAAACCAAAAGACCCGATTTTTGTGAGAACTTAGTCCTGTGTGTCTATTGTTTCCTATCTCCTAAGAACTTTCCAGACCTCCTCATTCCTCCTGTATTCAGAAGGCGCTTTTCTAATTCTATATCACCCATAGAGAAAAGGGCTGATGTTAAGATCCAACTGCAGCCCTCAGCATGAGGTGCTTAGGTGTGTGGAAGGGTCGTTTTCAAGGGTCATATAACCAGAGGGTTGGGCTTGCCTCCTCTGGACCCCTGGAATCAGGTAAAACACGGGTGTGGAGGCTTTTTTCCAAGAGAACCTTCAACCTTAGGAATACAGGTGTGAGTATGGGCAGAGTACCACCTGATTCCCACATTATCAGTGGGTGCTGCTGCCTGCAGACATGCTTCCAGACTGTGGAAAGCCACTGCTGGTAAAAGCCACTGGGCAGGACTGTGGAATGAAAACTTGGGATATCCAACATTGGGGCCCTGTGGACCACTTGCCCACTCTGCCTCAGCCATGCTTACCCTGCCAGAATAAGTGGTGGGGTTCCACCTGGTGGACAGTGCCAGCGCCTCTGATGCAGTGGATGAGCAGGCCAGGTGGGCTGCCTAGACTAGCTTGTTTTCAATTTATCCCAGGACCAGCCCAGCCCAACCCCAGTCACCTGGCGAGGCCTTGGGATGCAGAACTGCTCAGACAAGATGCTCAGGGCCATGATGGAATCTCCTTCTTGAGATCTGAGGGATGGCTCTGCCTTAACAGCAGGGCTGTGAGTAGTGTGGGCCACCTCACAGATGGAGAGCAGCCTGACTGCTAGGTCTGCTCCAAGCTCAAACAAAAAGCTGGGTGTGGCTGCTAGTTGCCAAGGCTAGTCCTTGGGGGAATCAAAGAAGAAAACAAGGGCACTGTCCCCTGGGCAAGGTCTCAGCAAAATTACTTTCACTTGCTACTTGAATGTGGACTGTAAGGACCAGATTACTGCCAAAATAGGGGAGAGCTATGCATGATGGTAGGAAGAGTGGTCTGGGGAACTCAGTGTGAAGGAGGTTCCCCCAGAGCCAGATGATCAAGTGTGGTGCCAGCAGCCTGGCTCAGGGACAGGTGCATAGCTGGAGCTAGACTTACCAGAAGTCCCCAACCTGCTGCCTTTGTGCCTGGGAAAGGCAGTGATGTGAATGCAGACAGGTTCTAACCTTGCTGCTGCTGAGCATGGCTCTGTCACCATGTTCCTTCTGGGCTTTAGTCTGCTTTGTTTTAGACAGACTCATGTTGCCCATGCTGGCTTCAGATTTACTATGTAGTTGTAGATGACCCTGGACTCCTGATCTTCATGCACCTCCCAAGTGCTGGGATTACAGGTATGTTCCATCACACCTAGTGTTTTGTGGTGTGGTGGTTTGAAAGAAAATGACCCCGAAAGGGAGTGACACTATTAGGTGTGGCTTTGTTGGAGTGGGTATGGCCTTGTTAGATGAAGCGTGTCACTATGGGGGGCATGCTTTGAGGCTTCCTATGCTGAGGATACCACCCAGTGTTAGTCAACTTCCTGTTGCCTTCTAATCAAGATGTAGCCAGCACTATGTCTACCTGTACACCGCCATGCTCCTTGCCGTGATGATGATGGACTGAACCTCTGAAATTGTAAGCCAGCCATACCAATGAAATGTTTTCCTTATAAGAGTTGTGAGATCAAGCTGGGTAGTGGTAGAGTGTGCCTTTAATTCCAGCACTTGGGAGGCAGAGGCAGGTGAATCTCTGTGAGTTCGAAGCCAACCTGGTCTACAGAGTAAGTTCCAGGACAGCTAGGACTGCTTCACAAAAGAAACCCTGTCTCAAAACAACAACAAAATGTTGTCATGGTCATGGTGTATCTTCACAGCAATAGATCCCCAACACATGTGGTGTTGGGGATAGAAACCAGGGCTATGTACATTCCAGGCAAGCCCAGCCTGAGCTGTCCTTCTGGATGGACAGGGCCTTGTCTTCCTTGACTATCAAATGAACAACCTGTGTGGCTGGGGGTGGAAACAAGGACCAAAAGTCTTGGCGCTGGGCTATGCAGGAGCAAGTTGGGTGAGGGCACATTGTTGAGTCCTGATCCTAGGACAGCTTGAGCAAGTGGTGCAACGCCCCATGCCTCAGTTTCTTCACATGTAGGTAGTGCTAATGAGAGCAGTTTCCACCTCCAGCTACTACAGAGAGGAAGCACAGGTGGCATCCAGAATTCAGTGCAGCCCAGGCAGAGGAAGCACCAAGTGTCAGGAGTGAGGAGGTTACGCACTTGGTGCTCTTGGGGTGGCCAGAGGCTGGAATGGCCAGGATGACCAAGTAGGAGAAGAGCAGGAGACAAGGTCAAGGATGCTGGGAGGTTTATCTTGCCTGGGGCTTCCTAGGAGGTGTGTGGATTTGGGTTTGTTTTCATTGTAGTGGATTCAGATAGGGTTTCTGAGAAGATAAACAGTGGTCTTATTTGTGTGTGTGCATGTGGGGGCCACAAGTCTACCCCATGTGGAGGATCCTCAGAGTCTCTCATTGGCCCTTAAACTTAGCAATGAGGCTAGGCTGGCTGGCCACCAAACACTAGGGAGCCCTCTGCTTTAGCCTCACCAGTGCTGGAGTTCTGTGCATGCCTGCAGTTTTTTGGACTTTGTTGTTTGTTTTTTGTTTTTTGAGACAGGGTTTCTCTGTGTATCCCTGGCTGTCCTAAAGCTCACTCTGTGGATCACGCTAGCTTTAAACTCAGAGATCTGCCTGCCAATGCCTCCCAAGTGCTGGGATTAAAGGCCTGCACCACAGCAGCCCAGCTTAAAAATTTATTTATTTTTTAACTTGATCCTGGGAATCAAATTTAGGCCCTCCTACTTGTAAGTCAATCATTTTATCAACTGAGCTGTTTTTCCAACCCATTGATCTTATCTTTGATTATGAAAAAAAAAATCTGTCCTTGTAGATCAGAGGTTCTCATTCTTCCTGATGCTGTGACCCTTTAATACAGATACTCATATTGTAGTGACCCCTAACCACAAAATTATTTTGTTGCTGCTTTATAACTGCAATTTTGCTACTGTCATGAATCATAATGTAAATCTATGATATGCAAGATATCTGACATGATACCTTCTATGCAAAGATTGTTTGAACCTCCTGAGAGGGTCTTGACCCACAGGTTGAGAAGCACTGATGTAGACACCAAGCATGGCAGCCAGAGGCTAGAAGGAGGCTCTTTAGTGGAGCACCTGCCTGGCATTGGTGACCAGAGTTCTGTGAAAGGATGGAACTCTGTCCAGGCTTGTTTAAGGAGGTTGAAGACAGGAGGATGGCTCAGTGGTGAAAAGCACTTGTTTCTCTGCCAGAGAATCCAAGTTCAGTTCCTCAGTTCAGTTCACATTGGACGGCTCAAAACCTCCTGGCACCATCTTCTGGTCTTCTCATGCAACTGTACTCATGGGCATACACACAGACAGATACAGACACACAGACACACAGACAGATACACACACAGACAGAGAGATATACACACAGAGACAGATACAGACAGACACACAGACAGATACACACACAGACAGATACAGACACACAGACACACAGACAGATACACACACAGACAGATACAGACACACAGACAGACAGATATACACACACAGACAGATACAGACAGACACACAGACAGATACACATACAGACAGACAGATATACACAGACAGACAGACAGATATGCACACAGAGACAGATACACACACAGACAAGATACACACAGACACACAGACAGATACACACACAGACACACAGATACACTCACAGAGACACACAGATACACCCCAACACACACAGACAGATACACATACAGAGATACACACACACACACACACACACACACACACACACACGCATGCACACACACATACATACATTATTAAAAGTAAAACAAATCTTCAAAACAGAGAGACTAAGGTTGACATGCACCCAGCCTGTGACCTCTAGGATAGAGTAGAGAAGGGGATTTCCAGTCTATGGAGGGGAAAGCCGTAGTGTCTAGCATGGGGGTCAGGACTCCAGATGACTTAATCTGTTAGTGCCTCAGTTTCCCCATTGTCCTTTGATGATAATACAAATATGAACTTCAAGGAATGCTAAATCTCCATTGGGGTAACTGAGGGGCACATGTTTTCTATGTCAAAAGCACCTTGTTGAAAGATTTTTGGGCTTGAGGTTCATGGGAAACACTGAGGTAGATGATTGTTCTTTTGGTAAGAGATTTGTTCAAAGAGTCATTAACACCATAGACAGACAGACAGACAGACAGCAGCATGGTAAGGGCTCTGTGGAGCGTTCAGGTTCCAACATCATAGATAAACAGCATGGTGGGGTTTCTGGTGAGGGTTCAGGCCCACAAGGGAGACTGATGTTCCTTCTTACAGGTCTCAGAGGAAGAGAGAGGTTTCACAGAGTCACACTGTCTCTGATTCTCAGCTAGCTGGCATGGCGTGGGAGAAGGGAGTCTGACATTGCCAGGAAGGGGGATGTGGGGCAGTGAGAAGGAGGGCACATCTGGCTGAGGTGTACCCCACTGTGTGGGTAGGGAATGTGCCATACCTAGAGCCCTCTGAAGTCCTGGAGTCTGGTAACTTTAGCCTGGAAACATCCTCAGGCATTTGTGCCTGCCTCTCCCCTGGAATCTCACACCTGGGGCATCTATCTTAAGGGGTAAGAAGTCACAGACAGGCTCTGGGCAGGGCTTGCCATTTTCTTTACAGAAGAAAGGCAGGTGTGGCCTAAACAGCAGTCTTGTCTGGATTTCTTTTTGTTTTTAATTAAAAATTTATAAGAATTTTATACATAAGTACTGTATTTACACCATTTCCACTGGTACAGATTCTAACATTTTTTTTTTTTTTTTTTTTTTCAGGCTGGGAATGCAGTATGTATGACCATATCTGTCAATCACAATCTCCTGGAGGTCAAAGCCTGCTTCCTTCTCTCCAGGAGCTCCTTCCTCCTTAAGAGTGTATTCATGGCAGATGCTCTGAGTATGACTGAGAATGTCATAACACAGAGGTGCAAAAAAAAAAAAGATTAACATTGTTCTCTGATCATAAGCAGTGACTGCCATCCCCTGTGCTCCCAGCTCTCAGCACTGCAAAGGCCAGCCTGGCTGCAGAGGGGGAAGCTGTTTCTAAAACAATAGAGGAAACACCAAAACGAACAGAAAAAACCAGCCAAGTTCAACCGTGTGTAAACACCATGCCCATGCAGGATTTCTCACAGAGAGAGTCTCCATCTGTCAATGGCCTGCATCATCACAGCATACAGAAGAAGAAAAGCCACATGGTTCTCCTTTGAGACACAGAGTAAGTACTCAGCAGAACTCAAGGGTTGGAGCGAGGCTCAGTGGTTACAACTACAGACTGGCTCTTTGACCTTGATGGCAGAAGCAAGATGATGAAAACAGAGCCATCCCTTGGAGATCAGCACAATAAGACACCTACACCTGTGCAGCCGCTGTGACTCTGAGGCCTCCCACCTTCAGAAGCAGATTTGTGGCAAATGTGGCTGCCCTGCCAAGTGCAGGAGAAAGGACAACTGGAGTGCCCAGGCCAAGATACAAAACACTACCAGGACACCTAAGACATGGATTCCATGAAGGAACTGCACCTAGATCCAAAAAGGCTGTTGTTGCTACACCCAGCTCATCCTGAGGATTTCAACAGACTGATCAATCCAGGACATGAGAATGAGGAAAAGGAGGTGGTGTGTGTGTGTGTGTGTGTGTGTGTGTGTGTGTGTGTGTGTGTATGTCAGGAGGGGCACATAGGCATACTGGGAAAAGAGAAATGTCACTGCCTCTGTTTTCAAGGGATATAATTATCTATGTGAGACATCCTACTGAATAGACAAAATGCCAAATCCAGTAATGGCTTGAACAAAGTCTTACAGTATAAGGCAAGCTTATCTGTGCATGTGTGTGTAAGTACTGGGAAGACCCCAGTACTATGGTATTACTGAAGAAGCATCCACATACAGTTAAGTGTGGGAAATACTCAGGTCTAGTCTAACCACACAGCATCTATCTGCTTAATATACCAATGTTCAGTTACAGATGAAGCAATCAGAAAGTTCAGCTGTAATCGGAGTCAGCATTGCTAAGCCTCAGTGGGATCCCAACAAAAGCCCAGCAGGGTGATTCTAAAATTCATACTAAAAGGCAGCATTCATCATGATGCTATTTGGTACAGGCTAGGAGTACATCCATGGATGAGTGGTGAAGAAAATGAAGCATGTTCAGGGTCAACAGAAAAATGTGCACAATGGCGTTGTAGTCAGGCATGAAGAGGAATGGAATGCCACTTACAAGAAAATGGGTAGAAATGGAGATCATGCTAAGCAAAATAAGCCAGACTCAGAAGATCCAAATTCAGTTCCCAGCATCATAACCATCAGCAGGCTCACAGTGGAATATAACTCCAGTTCCAGAGACCTAATACCCTTTTCTGGCCTCCTTGGGCACTGCACTCATGTGCACAGACCCAACATAATTAAAAATAATAAGACTAAAACTTTAGTTGTATATTCAACACAGCTAAAAAAAAAAAAGTCCAGTGTTCATTAGCAGTTCAGTGAATAAACTGTAGTATTTAGATTGAAATATCATTTGATAGCACAGACAAATACTGGGGGGCATTAAAAATATACAAGAAGAAGCCTGACAAAAGAATATTATTATGCAATATTATTGTTCATATAAAGTTTGGACACAGGCAGAAGTAATCTTTGTGATAAAAGCCAATATGCTGTTACCTCTGGGAGCCCAGTGCTGACTGAGGCTGAAAATGTTCTCAGTTTTTGGCCTGGATTAAGGACATATGGGTTTGTTTTTACTAAAATGTATCAAGTTGTGTTATATCTACTATCAATGAAAACATTAATTTGTAAATGCTTAACAATATTTTACAAAAAGACATGAAAGAAGGGTGCCAAGGGAAGTGTGGAAAGAGGAATATCATATATATATATATTTATATATACATATATACACACACATATACAATATTACTAAAAACCATTTTCAAGACCTGAGCAATCAAATAAAACCCAAAAGAAACTCATTACCTTATGCAAGTAATGCATATTAATAAGTTTTCAAAAACTTATGATTAGTGTTAATGTGTGTGCATGTAATATGTGGAGGGGGCGCCGTGCTGCAGCATGTGTGTGGAGGTCAGAGGTCAGCTTCCTGGCTTCAGTTCTTTTCTCCCATCTTTATGTGGATTTCAGGAATAGAACTCAGACTGTCGGGCTTATGGAAGAGGGGGCAAGCACTTTTCCCTGTTAAACCATGTCAACTGCCAAACAATTAAAACAATCTTTTTTGAAGTGGCTGGGGCTGGAGAGAAGACTCAGGCATTACTTTTGGAGAGGATCTGAATTTGGTTACGAGCACCCACACTGGGTGGCTCACAACTGCCTGTAACTGCACTTTCAGGCCTCTGGCCTCTCCAGACACCTGTGCTCAGGTATACACGCCTCCACGCAAGCACACACTCATACACATAATAGAATAAAAATATCTTTTAAAAGTAGAATTGCTAGTACCTTTTTGATGTTTGCCTGGAACTGGAACTACAGACAGTTGTTAGCTGCCATGTGGGTGCTGGGAATCGAACCCGGGTCCTCTGGAAGAGCAGACAGTGCTCTTAACCACTGAGCCATCTCTCCAGCCCCAACTAGTACCTTTTTGAAACAGTGTGGTGGGAGGGTTTTTGCCATCTGGCTTTGGGACTCACCGTAAATGCACAAGAATCAATTCTGTTGCTGTGTTAATGTTGCCAAACAAAAGACACAGATGAACAGAATAGAGCAGAGTGCAGGAATCCATGGACCATTGCTTTTTGACACAGACACAAAGACAGAACAGGCAGATCAGTGGAGAAAGGGCAGGCTGCCAAATAAAAGACATTATGACAACTGGCCTTTTCTCTGCAGACACACAAACCTTAATCCATACCGCCTTTTAGAGACGTGTCTGCCAAAACCATGTAAGGAGGATTTGTGTCCAACCTGTGGTGCCACTGAGGGTGCAGAGAGCCTTAGGAGGAAGGGCAAGGATGTGCCATTGAAGGGGCCCTTGGGACCTGGAGCCCATAAGTTACTGGCAAATCAGATCACAACAGTACAGATGGCGTGGGGGACTTCGGAGCAACAGCGCCCCCACGTGTCCCTGAAGTGAACAGCAGTGGTTCTGGCCTTTGGAAGGCAGATTGGCAGTTCCTGATTTCAACACTTCTAGGAGGCCCAGCAGCATCGTTGCACTGTGCCCACCCAAGCAAAGTGAGGTCTGCACCGAAATGTGTGTATTGCCTATGGCTTTGTTCACAGATGCCCAGAACAGAAGCAAGCTGGCAAGAAGCATCACAGCATTGGGCAGAGCAGACATCCCCCAAACCCCTTCGTCCACTCAGCAGCATGCAGGAATCTCATAAACTCTCCACAGCATGGAAAAAGCACAATGTCTACCCACCGGTGTTTGTACACTCTTCCAGAGAAGGTAGAAGTGTAGGGACAGAGGAGAAATCAAGTCTGCCAGGAGTGAGAGCAGGAGACAAGGTGGACCCCTAGAACCCCGAGGGCTGGTTTTAGAGTGTCCACACTGCTCTGTAGTTGGACTGTGGCGGCAGTTACACCACTGTGGACACACAGCCATACACTGTCAAGATGTTCTGTGTGGACTATAATGGCACTCATGTGACAGTTAGCTTTAAGTTCAGTTTGCCACAACCTAGAGTCACCCAGGGAAGAAGAGAATTATCCACATGGCAGGGGGTGGGGGGTTGGGAGGTTAAGGGGGTGAAGGGGGATGGGGAACAAAGGGAGTATGGGGGGCATGACACACACGACATATCTGTGGGGAATGTTCTAAGCCAATTGATGCCACACTGTAGATGTCACCATTCCCTAGGCAGGAGCTCCTGGACTGTGTAATAGTGGAGAGATGAAGCTGAACACAAGCAAGTGAGGGAGCCTGGATGCCCGGATTCATTTCCCTCTGCTCTTGACTATGGATGTGCCGGCTGGGACCAGCTGTCTGAAGCTGGTATCATGGACTATCAGCTGAACAAAATTATAAATTGAAATAAACTCTCTCTCCCCTAAATTTCTCTGCCAGGGTATTTTATCAGCACAAGGGAAATGAAACTGGAACAGCCCAGAAAACCATATTGATGAAATGATGGGAAGAAATGCCAGCGTCAGGGAGCAGACTTCCAAAAGCGCGCGCGCATGCGCATGCACACACACACACACACACACACACACACACACACACACACACACACACAGAGGCTGTGGGACATGCACACATGTGCAGAGGGGCCATGGGATGGAGACAAGCTGAGCAGCTGGCCCTAGAAAGGCCCTGAAGGCCATTCTGTTCCAGATCAGACCTGGCCGGGTCCAGAGTAAATTCTATCATGGTAGACCTTGTGTCTAGTAATCAGGGCACAGCTTGGGACCTATATTACTTGAAAGAGTGGCTCTCTGGATGTGGGACAGGAATACAGACATTGGGAAACTGGCAGGCAGGTCTGTGGTGGCTGTCTTGGGGCCTTATGGGACAGGATATGGGAAGGAGAGGATAGATGTGGCCGCAGGCGTTTTTAGCCTCTGACACTGGGACTTCAAGCATGCATCCAGCAGGTCCTGGTTGGGTGAGGGCTCTGTCCACATATGAGCGGCTGAGCAGTAGGTGTCAAGGGTCCTCCATTCCTGGCAGAGCATCTCTTGGCTCAGGGCCTGGCCCAATCCTAGGCCCAGGTACACAGAAGGGATGAGTTGTATCCTGCCCTATTGGAGGTCATGTAACCTGACACAAGCAGACAGTCCAAGCTCAGCCCTTGGTGTCTCATTCTGCTGGCCAGAGAGGAAGGGACAGAGTGACCTGGAGTGATGTGGATGGGACTGTGAGACTCAGAAAAAGGATGGGGAGTAAGAGAGGCCCCCCCCCGAGTCTCTGTGAGCCCACCTCTCTGGCCTCAAGAGAGAGGATCCACTTCATTTCTGAGGGTAGAGGGGACACATGGGTACATGTGAGAAGATCCTGTACGAGGCAGAAGACAGAGCAAAGATGGGTAAACATGTCCTCCTTGGCTGTGTGCAAGTCTGAGATGGGGGCTCCATCCTCCACCTGTTTCCAGTGGGATGTTTGCGCTCTCTCTCTCTCTCTCTCTCTCTCTCTCTCTCTCTCTCTCTCTCTCTCTCTCCCTCCCTCCCTCTCTCTCTCCCTCTCCCTCTCTGTGTCTTGAGATCACCCTCAAGTTTCATTCCTCAGGCACTGTTTGCTTTGTTTTTTCAAGTCTCTTACTGACCTAGAACTTTCTAACTAGGCTAGGCTAGGCTGGCTCAGTCCTGAGTCCCAGGATCCACTTGTCCCCACCTCCCCAGCACTGGGAGTACAGGAATGCCCCACCATCACATGCAGTTTTTAAAAGTGAGGTTCTGGGACTCAAACCCAGGTCCTCATTACAAACCGAGCTACCACCTCCCCAGCCCAGAGCTCGGGGTTCTTATACCTTCACCCTCTTACAGCTCCAACCAAGAAGATATTATAGAACAGATCCTTCTGGAATGATAAAATATTCTATAAGCAAAGTAGCCTAGTGTGGCTGCCACCAGCCACACATGAATGCAGACCAAGGGTACGGTAGGCAATCCAGGAATTCACTGTAGTAAATTTCAATGTCAGTTTAGTCTTATGTGGCCTGTAGCTGACAAGGCACACTTTGCTTTGTGGCTGGGACATTGGACTCACATGGGATGTAGGCAGGAATGTTCCAGAGTTGCTCCTAAATTACCCAAAGCTACATGCAGATTTGATGGATCCCTGTTAAGATGCATGGATTTTTCCAGAGCTAGAAGCCAGGTAGAATCTGCTGGCACCCAGATGCATGGAAAATCAGCCCTGGCAAGTCGACTGACTTTTGATAATGGTGCCAAAATGTGTCTGAGAGCGAAGCAATATTCTCCTAGATAGAGAGGAACAGTGGCTGATCACATGTTGAGGGGGACTGCCTATTCTTCCTGCCACAAATAAAAATAAAGTAAATCTAAATTTTTTTTAAATGAACTGTCCCTGGGGCTGAGTGTGATGGGGTGGGGTGCTCACAGCCACCTGCAGTTGACAGCCTTGCTTTGGCTTCAATGCCGCTGACTTCCAGGGCTTTGAGGTCACCGGGGAACACATATGTAGCATGTTTGTGTGGACTGATTGCAGACATAGTGCCTGGGCTCTGACCAGGTCCCCACAACGCCTGGAGAGGAGTGAGAGCATCCTGACAGGCTGGAGATTGTCCTGTGGTTGGAGATTATCCCTAACCCTCCTTCTCCTCACAAAGGTGAGTGAGCTCTGAGTTAAGCCAGCTAGTCAGGCCCTGCCATGCTGGAGGTCTGTGTGTCCTTGCTTTTCCCACACACTTGACAAGGACAGCTGAGGTGAGGTATGGTGCTGAAGGCTACAGGACACCCGTATCAAGGACAAGTCCCAGGTCTGGAGAAACACCGAGTTTACCCGTCAGAAGCCCAGGGAGGCCAATTCAGAGCCCAGATGGGCAGCAAGCAGAGGTCTCACAGCTAGCTAGTGCCCAGGTGTGACACAGATTTGGCCGGGGCCAGGCACTGTATGTCCTGGGGGAACCCACCTGGTGGGGAGTGAGGCTGAATCCCATCTTCCAGACTGCTGTCTTGGGGAGCATATGGTTAAACAGAGAGATGGATGGGCAGCCTGCCTGCAGAGTCCTCCTCACAGCTCCTCACAGCTCCTTCCTGATGACTGTTTCTCCAATGGCTGCAGGACAAACCTATGCCTCTGTCTCTTGAGATACCAGGAAGCCCCAGACTGAGGTAGTCCTAGACAGTTCCTGGATCATGTGGCAGCCACTCACTCCTAGAGCAGCAGGGTCTGGAGAAACAGACACTAGTGTGTGACAAGGACAAACGATGGGCCAGCCAAGACTGCTGTCCTCAAAAGGACAGCTTCTGACTCAGCCAAGATGTGACTCTCACCAGATGGAGGTGAAAGATAAGGACAGAGTCGCAGGTCACCCTGGCACTGGGTGCCCCGCAGGTTTCTCTGGCTGGCAGGTCATGAATTTCCTTGTCTCGGCTCCAGCTTCTCACTGGAGAGAAGGAGGTGGGATGGAGTGACCTGTCTTTCTGACTCATGCACTGGAGGTCCAGAGGCAGTGAGGATCCAAATGGACTGTACAGGCTTGGGGTACATGAAGCCCAGGGGTGGAGCTCTGGGGTGGGGGTAAGGGCTCTGGCTGAAGGACAGCCACAAGCCCAGTATTGGGAGGCTGGGATTATCCAGTCCTCTCTGGCGTTCATTCAGGTAAAATATGTCTCTCCCCAGCAGCCCACCAACCCAAGCACACCCTGCTCCTGGCTTCTGTGGCTCATAGATTGTCCACCCCAACCATGACCATGGCCTCAGTGTAGAAGGCCATGCTTTGACCCTCATCAGCCAACGGCTCTCAGGGGCAGCAGGCATATCTTCTCACTTGAGTACCTGCTGGCCTCACACCCCACCCTGCTGTTTCCCTCTCTTTCTTGGCTGGAAACATGAGTTCGAGAGGCTTTCCTCAGCCCAATTGCTATTCTTATCCTCACGTCTGCCTGCCCGCCAAGGCCAGGAGCCGGCCAGAGACAAAGGATGTCGAGGAACAGGGAACCCAGATCCCTGAGGGACCATGGGACCCAGCCTGGGGTTAGAGGCTTAGACCCAGGCCTGGTGTCTATAGAGCACAGCAGGTCCCAGATCTTGGGGCCAGTAGCCCCTGAGGCAGAGCCCAACACATAGGTTCTAGCATGCTCCTTCATGCAGCCCTTGTTTGTGAGGTATCTTCTTGTGGGGACACTGGCCCTGCGGGGGCCCAAAACTCAAAGACATTTTGCTAGTGGGTCCTGTGGGCACCGTGGCTGGGGTCTATATAGTGTGTAAAAAAAATACCAAAACTGAGTCCTCAGTGTCTTCAGGTGGGTGTGGTGATGCATACCTTAGCCCCAGAAACTGGGAGGTTGAGGCAGGGAGAACAGGAGTTCAAAGTTAGCCTCGGCATTTTGAGAATAGTGTAGGCTACAGAAAACTCTTTCAAAAAACAAACATAAATCTAAACTTCCGATTTGTCCATATGAAATGTCACACTGAAATTAGTGATGTTCCAATAGTCACAGACAACACACAAAACATCTATCTCACTACACCTGTAAGCATTCAACTCTCCTGAACACAGCCTGTGGTCACTGTCTTTGGAATTATTCCTAGACAGAAAGAGCAAAGTAGAAAAGGTTACAAGTGTTCACTCCAGCACAGAAGCATCAAGACCGACATCTGAGCCTACCTCTTGAGAACACGACATCACCCTGCCAAGAGTCTGTCGCCGGCTGACCCTGCTGTGGTCCCTGACACCTTCCTCATGCAGGACCAGTGATAAGGGTCAGAATAGTCTCTATGGAAAACTCAAGGCCTCCCATGTCCCAGTCTTCATTTCCATGGGCTGACCCCTACTTCATCCTAGCCACTGAACTCAGTGCAAGCTAGGCTGTAGAATGGAGCACTTCAGCCTGGGGGCCTCACCTTAGGGCTTCCTTGGGTCCTGGGCTAGTCATCAGGTGTCAGACCAGCTCAGGGTTGCTAGGGCAGAGGGGTCTGCATTGCTCTGACTGGTCAGCAAATGTCTCAGAAATTCTGGGATACTCTGAAAGCTCACTACCTAATAGATTTGGGAAAGGCAGCCCCTACAAGCCACAAGGACCCACTGCAGAGGCCATCTGGCAGGTGCACTCACTAGACCACTGGCCACATTGAGACCTGGACCTGCATCTTGTTACCTGGGAATGTAGCTTGCTCCCTAGGGTACCCAATGAGAGAACCAAAAGGGAGGCAGGGAGGGGTAGGGGCAGACAAGGAGGGCAAGACAGCTATCTTCTTGGCTCCCACTGGCTCACACTGGCCCTGATGCCTTGCTTGCGTGTCCTCATAGGAATGGATAGATCAGCAGCTAGTGGGGTTGCCTCATTGCTGTCCTGTCCAAGGGGAGCATATAGCAAGCCTAGCAATGCATGCAGGTCTGAAAGTAGACTCTATCTCAGGTAAAGAGAGGGTCACAGAGCTGGGAAACAGGACTCCATCAGTTACACAGGGGTTACCCAGAGGGGCAATGCAGTGGGAAAGGACACTGTGATGAGGTCCATAACACCTCAAATCCTATTAAGACCTTCAGAGCAGTAGATCGTTAGGACTCACAGGACTCTGTGGTCCCAGCTTCATACTCTTGACCGTACCTAACTCACTAGCCTCGTCGGTTCCTCTGTCTTCCTAGCAGGGGTGGCAGTCCTGGGCCCTGGACTATGTCATGGGAATTGTCCTGCAGTGACTTAGTGCTGTGAGCTCAGCAAGGCATGGAGCTCAAGGCTTTCCCAAGAGCCTTGTCTGTGTATGTCCTATGCAGGTGCTTCTCTTCCCTGCAGAAGGGGGAAACTGAGGCTCAGAATGGTCTTGTGGTCCTCCAAGGCCAGAGTCAGGACTGTTTCCATCTTCAGGTTCCCCACCTAAGGTGCTCTGCTGTCATATTTGCCTAGAAATGGGGCTGGGGTGGCCTTGGGGTTGTTCTGGCAAAGACTCCAGAGTACAGCAGTTGCTGGTGGGTGGGACCCTTGGCTGGAAATGATGATGAGGGTGGAAAGAAAGCCCAGTGTGTTTGAAGAGCCTCCAGGAACCAGGGCTCCTTGGAAGACAGGCAAGCAGTCTGAGGCTGCCTCTTGCAAGGTGTGTTACATAAAGGCTGGCTGAGGGCGAGCAGCAACACCATCCTCACTCATCTTGGCTTTGGCCCATGGAGAGTGATAACCCTGACTTTACTGGTACCTGGGGAGCATGAGACCCCAAAGGCTCCATCACCACCTAACTCCTCTTTAACCAGAACTGACACCCAGAACCCAGAGCCCCTTTGGATCTAGAACTGCAGAGAAGTCCCGTTTCTTTGTAGCTGCATCAAGGAACAAGAGTCCCGGGCACCTGTTCCTCCCCTGGCAGCTCTCATGTGACCGGTCCTGAGGGAGGGTCTCAGGCCGGCCTTGCTCTGTACAATATACTATTGGTAACATCTAGAGCCAAGGCAGACACCTCCTTCCTCAGCAGCCATTCCAAGAGCTGATACTGCCTCTCCCATACACTGATGGGCACTTAGACATCATATGGGCAATGGGGGAACAGTGTGCCCCTCCATATCAGCCACAAGCTAACTCCCTTTAGGACAGTGCTTCTCAACCTTCCTAATGCTGTGACCCTTTAACACAGTTCCTCATGTGGTGACCCCCAACAATAAAATTATTCCATTGCTACTTTATAACTGTAATTTTGCTACTATTATGAATATCTGATATTCAGGATATTTCGCATGTGATCCCAAGGGGTGATGACCCACAGGTTGAGAATTGCTGCTCCAGGGAACCTGCACCAGCCAGTGTCCTGGGAGCCCAGCTATACTCAGAAGCCCTAGCTAGCATCCCAGGACCCTATCTGCACCTAGCACCGGTCTAGTCAAGTTCTTGCCTATTTCTACCATAGGGAGATATGTCCAAAGAGCACCCCATTATTGTTCCAAATTTCACCAATGCAATATTAAGTTAGAAACATTCCTTCTTCTTATAGAGTGAGCTAAGCTAGAAGTCTCATACAGCTTGGGAGAGGGCTCCGCAGGAGGCATAGAGTGTGAGGTCTGCTGGCAAGTCTGGCCTGCTGTTGGGCTTCCCTACCCAGGAAGTCCCCTCACCAGTCTTGGCAGTAGGTAGTGCCGGGAGTGGGTGGTGGCAGGAACCACCCTGACCAGGGAGCAGGGCCCTGTGTGTGGGTGCAATGCAGCATCCTGCCCAAACGCACCTCAGGGCTGCTGGAACCAGCTGCCTGCTCCTGTCACGCCTGCTATCACAACTGCTGGGGGAGCAGACCTGTGCAGAGTTGCCCCTCCAACGTCTGGTTCAGCTGACAAAGTGCAGGAAACTTTGAAGTCCGCAGAAAACCCTACGAGGGGGGGGCGGGGGTCCCCAGTTTCCTCCCTGCATGGCTCCAGACCCTCAGATTCCTAGCGCATCTCAGCTATTTAGCCTCAGGGATGGGACAAGGATGCGTAGGGTGGGGTGGGGATGTTGCACACTCACCGTGCAGCACGGCATGAGGGCAGGGGTTAGATTTCTCCTCCAGACTGGTCCTCAGTTCGCCACGCTCAGCTCCGCTATCTCCAGTGGGTTGGACCCCAAAGTGGGCTAGTCCCGCCTCCAACCAGCTGCTTAGAGCCAATGACAAAGCAGGACCCGATCGCCCCGCCTCCAGCGAAGACTCTTCTTGGCGGGATGGCAGCAGCCACAGGCAAGTGTGGGTTTGTGCAGAGGGCGCGTGAGGCACGCGACCTAGGGCTGAGGGGCTCACTGTAGGGATGTACACCAGAGACTTAACAAATAGTGACCCACAATGGTCCCGTGGATGATGTTAGGGGACAGCCGTCCCCTCCAGCAGTCAGTCTTTGCAGTCTTCCTCTGGGCATCCAGCCCGACCTGGATGCAGCGGGAGCTGCTTTGGTGAGAGCTTACCTAACAGCGGGGCCGTCTCTTCTATGACTGATTTGGGTGAGGGCTGCAGGAGGCGGAATGGTTCCATAACAAACACCAAAAACCCTACCGACAGGCACCCTAACCCCTCTATGATCCTTCTCCACCAGGAAGGGCAAAGCACACAGAGAGTCCGTGGCACATCTGTATACTACTGCAGTTTGCATTGTGTGGGTAGCAGCTTCTCCCAGCGCCACCCTTTCCTTCCGCCTCGCCCTTCCCTCCCCTCCCCTGTCCAGCTATCCCTCCCCATAGCTTCCAGGCCTCTTCTACTCCTGCTCCAGAGCGCTCCTCGGGAGGTGGTTGTGAGGGTGGGGGCAGATGGACAGACAGTCTTAGTGTCTCTCTACTGTACTTAGGATGTCAGCAACACTGTCCCTGGCTCCCCACTGTGGGTGTCTGCCTCTGTGTGTTGGTATGTGGCAAGGACCAGCTTGCTTACACTTGGCTCTGCCCCTGGCATAGACTCCTGGGCAGGGGACAGTGGTCAGGGCCACAGGGTTTGGGCTGAAGAAGTCGCTCAGAGTGGCAGTCTGGAAGGCCGCCCTGCCCTGTACACCTCAAAGAAGAAACAGAGGTCTTAGAGGCCAGCTGCTTGCAGAACAAGGCTGTCTCTGTCCCTCCTCCACCCTCCCCTCCCCTTCTCTTCTCTCCTCTCCCCTCCCTTATCTCCACTTCCGCCCTCCTTTCCTCTTCCCTCCCCTCCCCTTCCTTCCCCTCCCCTCCCCTCCCCTTCCTTTCCTCTATTCAGCTCTGACTGGGCACCTAGCAGACTTGTGTCCAATGGTGGCAGTATCAAGTCAGAGGCTTGGCTCCTGATCACATGAGCTGGCCTTTGTCTAGGCAGGCAGTGTGGATGCCTTAGGAGAGGAGCGGGAATGATGGTGATGAGGAAGAAAGCAACTGTGATGATGATGGTGGTGATAATGATGGTGACATAGATGATGGTGATGCAGTGATGATGGGGATGATAATGGTGATGGTTCCCATGATGCTCGTGATGATGATGTTGATGTTGGTAGTGATGGTGACAGTGATGAAAGTTGGATAGTGGCAGTGATAATATGTAATAAATGGATGCACCATGTATGAGGCCACATCCCAGTTCCAGAGCTCTCCTGGATGCTCAGGACCCCCACATTTCTCACCACAGTGTCTGGGTGACACTGCTGCTCTTCTGCCTCTTGCCCGTGACAAGCACTAGTCCAGCCCGTATGTGAGAAAAGACCTCCTGGGTCATTATTCTTTCCTATTTTGGTGGGGTCAGTTTATCTAACTTTACTCCACTTATAAGTGTTGCACCAGCAGACTTAGGCCTGTGAAAGCAAGAAGGTAATATTTGGGGTGGGGAAAAACTCCTAACTCTACTCCAGAGTGCCTGTCCTGTGCTGAGTGAGAAGTTGGTCCCTTTCCTGTGCATATTCTAAGCAGCCCCCCATCATATAATAAGGCACTAATGGAGGTGGCGCTCTGCCAGGCCTTGCTGGTTCCAAGGGGAGGCTCCATCTGTCTGCTTGGCTCTCCTGCCTTTGATGAAGCTGGATCTACCTACCTCCCCACAGGAAGCTGCCAAGCATCCTTACTCAGCATCTCTTAGGCACCTCCTGAGCCAGCCTCTTCCAGGCCATTAACTCTGCCTAGCCACCTGCCGCCCTTGCTGGAGGGACTACATGCTTCTTTGGAGGGGTTGGGGCTGTCTTCACCAGACTCAAGGCTCTGAGAAACTTAGATTCTGTGGGGATCTCATAGCAGGTTCTCAGTACAGCCAAGGCTCTGAGCACGGCAGACGTCTTAGCAGAGGCCCTGGCTCTATCACCGCTGAGAATGTTATGTCAGTAACTCGTTCTTTGGTCCCCTGTCAAGCCATGAGGTTGAGGTAGATTCCTAACCTGGCAGGAAATTCCTCATGGACAGTTTGTTACACATTAATCATGAAGAACAGGGTGCAGTGATGTGGCGAGCCTCTTTCTGGCCTGCAGAATGACAAGTCACCACATGCACGATTCTTCTTGGATCACACTTTATTGGAGTACAGCTCAGTTGAGGTAGAATGGTGGAAGAAAGACCCCGTGCCTGAAATGCAGCCTGCTTATATAGGGAAACTGGGCCGCGTGTAGCCATATGATTGGTGCCCAAAGTAATGCCTCATTAACATATAGCTGGTGATAGGTCCAAAGTAATGCCTCATTAGCATATAGCTGGTGATAGGTGGTAAGGAATGCCAAATTAGCATAGTCAGGGATCACATCGGATAGGTCACTACTCAGCGCCTAATTAGCATAAGCGGCGGAGGTGCAATAGCTGGGGAACATGATGCAATGTTCCAGCAAGTTGCGCAAGGGCCAACCACGCCCTACACAGTGAGACATGCCTGTAATCTCAACACTTTGTAGGCTGAGGCAAGAGGGTTACCGCAAGTTTGGGGCTCTCCTGAGGAAATTCAAAAAAAGAAACAAGTTAAAAAGAAATGGAAGCTATACTTTAAAACCCTCTCCTGAGGGCTCCCCTGGGAAAAGTAATGGGTTTTATATAAATTCACAGGGGAAGGAGAAAGAGCCACCCCGACACTCTAACCTCTTCAAGGACTTTATGAGGAAAGAGGGGTCCTGGAGCACTGACCCCAAGAAGGGTCCCGGAGCACTAACCCCAAGAAGTCCTGGAGTACTGACCCCAAGAAGGGTCCTGGAGCACTGAACCCCAAGGAGGGTCCTGGAGCACTGACCCCAAGGAGGGTCCTGGAGCACTGATCCCCAAGGAGGGCCTGGAGCACCGACCCCCAAGGAGGGTCCTGGAGCACCGACCCCCAAGGAGGGTCCTGGAGCACCGACCCCCAAGGAGGGTCCTGGAGCACTGACCCCAAGGAGGGTCCTGGAGCACCGACCCCCAAGGAGGGTCCTGGAGCACCGACCCCCAAGGAGGGTCCTGGAGCACCGACCCCCAAGGAGGGTCCTGGAGCACTGACCCCCAAGGAGGGTCCTGGAGCACTGACCCCCAAGGAGGGTCCTGGAGCACTGACCCCCAAGAAGGGTCCAGGAGCACTGACCTCCAAGGAGGGTCCTGGAGCACTGACCCCCAAGAAGGGTCCAGGAGCACTGACCTCTGAGCATAATAGTGTTAAATCTTCATTAGAGCATCTGTGATGACCTACAGGACACTTAAGGTGCAGCCTATAGATGTTCCCATAAAAGGAGAGGATGTCCGTAGACACCCTCCCCATTCCAGCCACTCCTACCTGCACCTCCCTCTTAGCTGTATGAAATTCTGTTCCAGTTGCATGGGGTCCCAGCAGGCATTAGGATATAGAGTGGAAGGTTAATGAAGGTGGGGACCTCTATATCTGTCGCTATGGGGAGATCATCATCTATGCTACGGCAGGGGTTTCCAGCAATGCAGCTGTTTGGGTAGCAGTCACCCACACTCCTAGAGATAACCCCAATAAGTTCATTGGTTCATAAAGCTGAACTTGTGGAGACTGTTAGTCTATTGATGCCTTATCATAGGTGAGTAGATGTTTGTTTATAACTCCCAGAAACAGTCCACACATCAGTGAACAGGTGCCCAGCATCCCTCATGAACATACAAGAAAACACTCTTATCAGAACCTGAGTAGGTTCAACATGTGCATCTGCCAGATGGATAATATATCATGATCAAGCAAGTGTGACCCAAGAAATTTGAGGTCAGTGTGGGGAGATGAATCACTGTCATTTGGGCTGGCATGGGACTCATTGGTAGAGTGCTCACCTGGTGTGAGCAAAGGCTTGGATTTTCAGTGCAGGGGCTGGAGAGCTGGTTCAGCATGTGGGAACATGCATTAGTCTTGCAGAGGGTCAGAGTTTGGTTCCCAGCCCTCATGTCAAGGGATCACAGCTGCTTATATCACCAGCTCCAGAGAATATGACTTCCTTTTGGGGCCTCTGTGAGCCACTTCATTCACATGTGTATACCTCTGTCCCATACACATAATTAGAAATAATAAAACTATTTTTAAAATAATCAGTGTAGCTGAGTAGTAATGGTGCACATCTTTAATCCCAGCGCTTTGGGAAGCAGAGGCAGGCATATCTCTGAGTTTGAGGCCAGCCTGGTCTACACAGAGAAACCTTGTCTTAAAAAACAAGAAATTCAATGTAAATCACTCCATTAACAGACAAAGGGGAAATACTGTATGATCACTGTAACAGGAAGGAAAGAACCCATATATATGTTTGCTTGCAAGTATGGATATGCATGCACTACATGCATTCAGAACTCACATGTGCCAGGAGAGGGAGCCAGATCCCCTGAAACTGGAGTTACAGATACATGAGCAGCCCTGTGGGTGTTAGGACACAAACCCTCGTCCTTTGCAAGAGCAGTGTGTTGAGTGGTGAAGTGTTTTTCCTTTAAGACTGGGCATAAGACAACGATGCCTATCTCTGTGGTTCCATCCTAAAGAAGGCCTTTGTGTTGAAACCATAAGATAGCATGAGAGGCATAGATAGAGTGACCATGATATTTGCAGATCACAGAAGTTCTCACAAAGATCCTGGAAGATGTTAGCAAATGCAGTAAGTAGACTGAAAGGATAGCTGTTAGATCATCAGACAAAATCATGTCAGTGCTGACAACTGGAAAGAATGAAGAGATTGTATTTACAGAGCACACAGACAGCATAAATACCTCAAGGAGAGTTTGCAAGATATATGCTAAGACACCTGTTTGGAAAGCCATGAAGGATGACCTATATAAGCACAGGGCTACAGGGAAGCAGAAGCCTAGATCTCACTCATAAGTCAGGAAACACATTAGTTTGGCGGCTGGGATGATGATTCTGCTAACATAGTGCTTGTTATACATCATAAGGCCCTGAGTTCAGATCCTCAGCACCCACATGAGAAGCTATGTGTGATAACACTATATAACCCAAGGACTGGGTAGATGAACATAGAAGGATCCAGGAAGCTCACTGGTCAGCTCTGGGGTTAAGAATAAGATGGAGAGCAATATAGAAAAAAACTCCTTGGGACAAGAGCCATTGTGGCTGGTTCACACCTCCAGCACCATACCCAGGGCACAGAATGAAGTTACTGGAATCAGGGCACCCTGGGAATTTGACTCTGCAGTGAGCAAATCTGAGCCTGAGTCTGAAGTCAGTTATCAGGTTGGCTGGGAAGCTTCCAGAACTCATGGTCAGTACAGTCAGCGTCCATCAGTTGTATTATTTCATTTGACCTCATTCTTCATGGAGCACCCTACCAGTTCATCCATCACTGGATGTATGTATCCAGGGACAGTGTGGCTGTTGCTTGCTGGTTCTGAGTCCCAGGAGCACACCTGCTAGGCAGAGATGCAGAACCAAGCAGGCAAACAACATGCTACCTGCAGGGGAAGGAGCCCCACATCAGGCTTGCTGTGATGGTGTATAGGGTGGTACCCAGACAGGTAAGAAGAGTTGTGAACAGATTCCTGCTGCCAGGAGCCAAGGCACCACAATCAACAGACAAAATGCTAAGCATGGACAGAAGTGAGCACCAAGGTGGAGGTGTGAGGTCAAGTAGGCAGGGTGCATTGGGCAACTTTGGCTGCCATGAGAGGTGGAGGCTTGGCTTTGACGGCTGGGACAGGCTATCTGCTGCTAAGCCTGGCCCCACTGTCCTGGAAAACGTTTGCCTCCTCTGCTGATCTGGCTCTGAGATGCTTGGTGACCCCTAGAGGTGCCAGGAGGCAGCAGCCTAGCCACCCTATGATGGAATCAGGTTTGTTCTGCTTCTGCCTCTACTTAAGCCAACCCAAGAGCAGCTGTGACATTCTATGTGTACCCCACTAGAGTTAGACATGGCTGCTGCCTCTGGGCCTCACTGGCTTCCTCATATCCAGCAATGGCCTGGGGAGCAGAGGCCCTGTGTCCTCCATCCCCATCTGCCTAGGTCAGGCCATTTATCATATGCTTCCGGGCTGTCAGCTGCTGTGATGCTTGCCTGATGCCTCTGGCATGCAGATGGACACCCTTCAGTGATCTGCACCTGTGTCCTTGGGCAAGGAGGGTGCAGCTGATTCATTTCACCTTTATCTCAATTGCAAGCCTTCAGGGACCACTCTGTTCTTTGGGTCTGGTGTGATGTGAATGAGGAATGGGCAGCTCTTCCTCATTCTGCCTCCCCAAAGTGGCCTCATCCACTGGGTCCTCCACCCACCTTTCCTGAACCCACAGCTGGCCTTTAGTGTAAGGGCCACATGTCTCCCAGATTCCCTGTTGGAGCCACTTCAGTCCTGTCTCAAGGAGAACTGGGGATGCAGGATGGCTACAGTTGTGTCCTGGGGAGGAATAAAATCAAACAGAGGTGGTTCCTCATGGTTGAGCAACAAGTAGGATTTTTATTCTATTTTAAGAGCTCTCTCAAAAGTCCCCAGAGAGAGTATCATATTATTATCTTCCAGATGGGGAAACACAACTCTACCTAGCAATCATCAGGTCACTGTACGGGGTCTCACACAGTATGGAAAGACCATCTTTACTGTAAATTAAAATATCAAAATAAACAACTCAGTCAGTAAAGTGTGTGTTGTGTTAGCCTAGGGACCTGAATCTGGTCCCTGAGCTCATGTGAAGTGAGGTGTGATGGTGCATGCTTGGAATCCCAGTGCTGAGGAACAGAGGCAGGTAGATCCTAGGAACTTTCTGGACAACTACCTAGCTTAATCAGCAAGCCCCAGACTCTGTTTCAAAAAACACAAATAGCTCCTATGGACAACCTGAGGTAGGCCTCTGGCCTCCATACACATGCATGTATACCTACACTCACATCCACATGGGCATCTATACATATGCCCCTCTCTATACATACACAAAAGGGAGGAATTATATGAGGGTGTCTATCAGAAAGGTACATGGGTAGAATGTTGTTTTTCATATAAGATGTTTCTATCTGTCTGGAAAGTGTGCTGATGACTTGTTTTCCTGGTGTTCTTGGTAAGGTTTGAATGTTGATCTTTACATTCTTATTGTATGTGTCTGGGTGTTATGACTGCACTGTGTGCATGCAGTGCCTTGAGAGGCCATAAGAAAACCCCAGATCCCTCGGAACAGATGGTCGTGAGCTACCATGTGGGTCTTGGGAACTGAGCCCAGGTCCTTTGGAGAAGCAGCCAAAGCTTTTAACTGCCGAGCTATCTCTCAGGGTTTGAATGCTTTAAGAATGACAATGAAGGACTAAAGAGATGGCTCAGAGGTAAGAGCACTATTTGCTCTTCCAGAGGTCCTGAGTTCTATTCCCAGCAACTACATAATGGCTCACAACCATCTATGATGAGATATGTTGCCCTCTTCTGGGGTGGAGGCATACATGTAGGCAGAACACTGTATATATAGTAAGTAAATCTTTCTTAAAAAAATGACAATGAAAGTAGATTGTTTTTAATTTTTGAAGAACCATCATAAAACATATATAAACAATATGCACTTTGGAAGCTGGGCTCGCTTTCTCTTTTCTCTAACTAGACAAAGCTGGCTGGCAAGCAGGAATCTGCAGAAACAACTTGACGGAGCACATCTTGGGGGAGCAGAGGGAAGGGGATGGTACCTGGATAGGAGCCAGGGGCACCCTGCTAGCACTGTGAAGGCCCTCTGGAGCACTTGAGAGGCATAAGTAGCCAGCATGCAAAAACTTGAGGCGGCTCTGGGCTTCCCCCCCCCATACAGACTGGGTCTGTTTAGTGGTAAAACAGCGCCACCTTGTGGCTTTCATGAGTTACACCAGGCTGGAGAATTGGGGAGGCAGCCAGTGTAGTCACCTGGACTGTAAAGGTTTTGTGGGGAATGTTAGGATGAGGGAAGGGGGAACAGCAGTTTAGATGAGGCCTTGGAGTGGATGCACCCAGCATAAGGCCTCTGTGGACAGAGCTGAAGGGCCAGTGCCCCCGGGAGCAGCGAAAGCTGTCCAGGAGCTGATGCTGAGCCTCCGGTCACCTGGCCCATCTACGGCAGGAGTTCTGCCCCATGGAGACTGAGGGGCAGCTTTCTTGGGTTGGATGTCACAGGGGCCAAAGGATGCAGGACATATGCCCTCACTGGAGCCCTGGGGTCCTCCGTCCTTCCTTCCCCCATCCCCCTGTCTGTTCCTGTCTTCCTTGCCATATCCTTTGCATGCTCAACATGTAACCTGGCCTCTTTCCCTTCTCCCTTGCTTAGGAGAGGGAGCCCTGAAGTCTCTAGAACCAGAGCTAGAACATGGCAAGGATTTGAGCAAGATGGGCAGCTTATGAGGGCAGGGCAGATGGGCATAGGATGGACACTCTACACTTAACTCATAGGCAGGGATAGTCCCCCAAGGCTTAACTGGGGCTCCTCCCCTAATGCCCTGTTTAGGACTACCTGCAGTGGCTCCTTCTTCCTGAGCTGTCTGCCCTGCATGTAGTACAAGAGGGGCTTTGCGCTGCTGTCAATGCAGGCTAGGAGGGTGGCCAATGGCAAGAAGAAGGGGAGCAGGAATGTTATGACTGGTCGCAGACTCCAGTAGACAACCATGGGCAGGCGACAGAAGAAAAGCAGGATCCCGAAGCACTGGGCCATTTTGCAGAACTTGGGAAGTGGCTGCGAAGAACAGCAGCTCCCATAGATTAAGAGAAGCTTGCTTGCCCCACAGGCTATGCTTGCCAGCACTCCTAGCCAGACGACACTGGTCCAGTGGTAACGGAGGCAGACCAGCAGGCTCATTCCGTTGTACAGCAGTCCACAGGCGTTGGCAGGCAGCAGCACAGCTGGCATAGTCAATGCCCAGATCAGGAGGCAGAGCACAAGTGAAGCATGCCTCGGACGGCAGTTGAGGTTGCAGTAGGAGGGGAACATGTAGTTGAGGCAGCAGTCAACACTGAAGGCAGCCAGCAGCCAGAGCCCCACGGCAAACCACAAGAAGATGACCGGGAAGTGAAGTGTGTCCTCGTAACCCAACGCGATCTCGACGATAGAGAAGCCCACTTGGCAGGAGAGGAAAAGGAAATCGGCAGCGGCCAGGTGTAGTAGGTACATATTGAAAGGGCCCTTCTTGATATGCAGGCCAAGGTGCCAGAGCAGCAGAGTGTTGCCCCCCAACCCTGCCAGGCTGATCACGAGGCTGAGGTAGAAGAGCACATTGCTGAATGTGCCCCAGATGTTGAATATGGAGAACATCCTGGCTGACTTCTGTGGGTGATCTGGGAGGCCCCTGCAAAGGGTGACAGAGCTCACGACTCAGCTGCGGTGCTCTGAGTGTGGAAGGCAAGACATCCCGAGTCTCTAGCTTCCCGGAGTAAGAGCTGTCCTGACCCCCTTTCTAACTGTGTGATCTTGCTTCCTCCCCAACATCTGCTGCGCCCCGAGATGGCATTCTCTACCTTCATCCTGGCTGGCCAACACTTCCTGTGTGAGGTGCCCTCTTGCAGAAGCCTACCACATTCAGACGAAGGGGTCACAGGTGGAGGGACCTCCCTTTCTTCTCCATCATGTACTAGTGTGAGGGCTGATCACACCCACCCAAGGGTCTCTGATGATGTCTGGTGTGGCTCTAGGACACTCTATTCTGTGCTGGGTGAGGCTTTAGGGGACTTCCCCACACCCTCCATCGGAAGGAGGAGACTAAATCCCCAGAGTCCTTACGGACTGTGGCTACTCTGAAGTGTCATAGCAGAGTCTAGACTTTGGTGATGGGTCGCAGGCCCTGGGTCTCCCTGGTATTCTCAGTGGAGGGTATTTTCAGAGTGGTACCTCTCTTTCCACAGGGCCCATGGTGGACTTTGTTCTAGCTTGGGGAATGTTTCAAGTATGAGGACCCAGCCACAGGTTCTGGGGACAGGAACTGCCAGGGAGAAACATCTATAGGAAAGGATAGATATAAAGAGAGACAGACAGAGACAGAGAGAAACAGAGATGGGGAGACACAGACAAGGAGACAGGAACAGACAGACAGAGATGGGGAGAGGCTTAGGCTGTGTCCCCTGCCCAGGAGACCCTTTAGCTATTCCTCTGCTCACTGAGGCCCACACTCCCTTAGACCCTGCTTCTTCTCATGGTCCCAAACTTTCAGCAGTGTCCTGATAAATGTCACCTCCTGGCCCATCACTGAGAATCCTTCCTGGCATCTCTAGGGGATGGTGACCTACAAGCCCAACTGTCAGGTTCAGAGTTCAGGTCCTCAGGACCTTAAAATCAGAGACTTTGCCTGGACTCTCATATATTGTGGTGGTGACAGAGGCAGGAACCTTTCCCTCTGAGGGCCCTGGTGCCCATGGTACACCAAGGGTCTTAAATGCAGACTCTTAATCCCATGTGGATTCTGTCTGGTGGATACAAGGCTAGTTCTGAAAGGGGGTGCAGGAGGTGGGTTGGGGCAGCTACCTCATCCTTGTTCACCAATGAACCAAGAGCTATGAATTCCAAGCCCACAGCCTCAGCCTCAGCCTCCAAGGTTCCCTTAACTGCCTTCTCTTATAGAGGAAAGGTCCCTTTCGGAAGACATCCTCAGAGTCACTAGTGGCCCTCTGAGGACCAAGCAGGGAGCCAGGTGCCACTAGAGGGTTAGGGTTTCCTTGCTTGGGAGAGCAGGTCGAGGGGCAGACTAACCTTCTCACCTGCTGATTGCCGGCCAACAGTGGCTGTCCCCAGCTCGCTCAGCCACACTAGTTCCTCCTGTCCCCTAAATCCCCTCTTATCCTCTGGGGCTGGCTCCCGCCAGTTCCCTAGAAGTGGGAGGGTGTGTCATCTTTTCACAGGAACCAAAGGAAATAGCCCAAACAGAGTTGTTAGTGTGGGCGGCTCCTCCTCATTTGGGAGTAGAAACCAGAGAACCTTCACACCGCCCATTCTGGAATAATTCCTGGCCCTAGGTGCCCAGGACCAAAGAAAGAGATGCTATTGTAAGAGATGGCTCAGTCAGTAAGGTGCTTGCTATGTGAGCATGAGGACCTGAATTTGGATCCCTAGCCCTTGGGATAAAAGCTGGGCATGATAGTGCACACTTGTAACCCCACGACTGAGAGGGCCCTGGGACTTGCTATCAATTTGGCCAGTCAGTGTGTCTGGTGCAAGATCTCATCTTTAAAAAAATAAGCTGTTGGGTCAGTGAGACACCTCAGTGGGTAAAGGTGTTTACCAGCAAGGCTAACAACCTAAATTCAACTCCAGGGATCCACATAAAAGGAAAGAATTTATTTCTAAATGTTCTCCTCTGATTTGAACACATGTGGTGGCCCATTTGTGAGCATACACACAAATAACATGTATTTAAGCCAAGGGCGGTGGCCCATGTCTTTAATCTCAGCTCTCTGGAGGCAGAGGCAGACTCTGTGAGTCTACACAGAGTTCCAGACCAACCAAGGCAGCATAGTGAAACCTTGTCTCAAAACAACAAAATGTCATTTTAAATGTTTTTTTTTAAAGTGGAGAGTCATTGAAAAAGACTCCACATGGATATGCACACACATACATGCATCAGCACAGATGTGCACATAAACACACACACACACACACACACACACACACACACACACACTAGCGGGAAGAAGGAGAAGAGAGACAGACAGCTAGGACCACGCAGCAAGAAATATTGAGGAACTTACTGGCAGAGGAAGGTCCTGGGGATCTGGGCAGCCAAGCACTGAGTGGGTCCCTGCATTTGGAACAGAAGACAATATTATTATGATTTAGAACAGAGGCTTGCTCTCAGGCCAGAATGTCTCTGGTTTATCTTCAGATTCTATCAAGAGCCAGGCACATCCCACTGAGTCATCCAGCACATGTGCCTTCACAGCTCTGTGTTACAGTTTTCTAACAAAACATGTAGGAAAACCCAGCTGCGGCAACTAGATAGTCATACAGCTATAGCTCAAAATGGCTGCCATCATGTCAAGCCACCCTCCTCTGTGTGGGATGAACCCTTATGATACACACAAGCACTGTGCAGCCTCAAATCTCTCAAATTTTTGTTATTGTAGTGGGGTTTTCATTCTTTTCCTTCTTTACAGTGTTTCCCTTACAGGTTAACATAATCCACATGGTGTACTGGAGCTGTGAGGTGACCTGCCTGGCTTTTCAGAGGAGTCTGCATCATCAGGAGAGGCTATGCACAAATGAAACAGAGAGCAGAGAGTCGGACTGAGGGCTTAGCCCCTCTCCTATGTCAGTGTGGGATTGGATAGGCCATTGATCTGTGTTTTCACATGTGACATTGGACGGCATCTGGATGTGGAACTGACATTTGTTTTGATGGGATATGACCCGGGGACGGTCACTAACAGCTGCTGTGTGAATGTGACCAAAATTGTAGTGTATGATTCGTCCCAGGCTAGACAGATGGTTTGGAAATTAAATGCAGCCATTGTTCTTCTGTAGGACCTGAGTTCAATCCCTAGCACTAAAGTTCAGTGATTGTAACCAATTAAAGGGTGAACAGATTCATCTTGGTTGTTAGGATGGGGACAGTATTCCTTTGCATCCATGTGAACCCCAATGTGTCCTATCCTAAGGATTCTGAAGTCACCAGGCCACCTGTTTATTCTATGAGACCATTGGGTCCTGTTTGGCATGAATGGCAAACTGCCAAGCCTCTGAGACTACACAAGAGGTCCCCAAAAGCCAATTGGTCCAGAGAAGTTAAAATCAGTTGTCCTCACATGATTAAGCCAGATCCCCCAGTTCCCAGGCCTGTCACAGTGCTGCCTGCTAACCAGGTGATCTATACTCAGAATCATCCACAAGTTATCTGTCCTATTTTTCCTTCCAACTCAATTTTAAATTACATTTATTTGTATGTGTGTGTGTGTGTGTGTGTGTGTGTGTGTGTGTGTTGAGTTGCTGGAAAACAATCAGTAAGTCAATCAGCATGGACCTGGCTTACTTCTCATTCCAGCTCTACCTTCTGGCAAGCCAGCCAGACATCACCCCAGCACTGCCTTGCTTTCTTCACTCATTCTAACTATGTGCGACTGCAAGAATGTTTACTTGTTAGATTCCACAGACTTGTAAGCAGAGTAAGCAGTGTGAGCAGCCAGGGGTCAGTCATTTTTCCCAACTTTTCAAGGCAGGACACTTTGAGATAGGAGCAGCTGGGATCTCTGGGGTCCCACAGCCCATAGGAGGCTGACTTGCTGAAGAGTCCTTTTGGCCTCTATGAAAAGATTTGTCTCCTATGCCAGAAGGTTTCCTTTTAACTTAGTATTTCAATCTGTTATGAGCTGGGAATAGGGTCCACGTTTCTCTTCCATCTGCTTCAAGCTGACACTGGGGCATTGTTGTCAGGGCCCTAAAAGACTGGAAGGCTAGTAAAGGGCTGGGCTATAGGGCTTCTGTCAGGGGTATGTAGTTGCCTGATCCAGTTGTGGAGACAAGAAACAACCCACGTTGATTGGACTGGTCCACACGAGCTTTCAGCAAGTTCAGAGCTCCTATTCCTTTTGAGTAAGTTGTATATGCCAGCCAAGTGGAAATCTGTTGAGATATGTGAAAAATAAGAACAAAAGTTAGAATTTATATTTTCTTAGTAATTGGGAAGGCAGGAGTCCCCAAACCCGAAGAGGAAAGTATCATCCTTAGGAACAGACAGGTGGGAAAAACTTAGGCTGTACTGCTCTGGAATCCTTTTGACCTCTGTGAAGTGGATCCAAATTTTACGATTCACTGAAGCTCATACAAATTACAAAAAGACATAAGAGTTTTAGTTATTACCAACTAGGCTTTATAAAATGAGCTTGAAAGCTGGCTATCGCCTTAAAGAAGGATCTGATTGTTTGATTCTACCAAGCTGACAAATTTATAACTAGCCTAGCCATCAATACTTGCAGAGATCTGAGAAGAATAACTTATACCTAAGTATAGACTGAGCATCTTCCAAATCTACTAAAAACAACAGAGATTAGTCCATACCCAGTTGGCCATACCCAGATCTCCACATAGTTGGAGGCAGAAGTATCCAAACAGCATCAGTCTTTGGCTGCCAGGCCTTTAAGGTGAAAGTTTTTCCCACAGTAGGGGGACATATAGGAGAAGACTGACCTTACTTTGTCTAGGCAAAAGGATGCAATCAATTCTCTGATGTCCTGCAGATCTAGGCTGGGTCCTGGAGGCAGGCAGGCATTATGCTACAGCATCTTGCCCTGGTCAGCACTGCTACAATCCAGATGGAGATGTCCTGGTGTCTCATCTTTTTCAGAGACCTTGGGTCACTGTTAGGATCTGGGAGTCTCTATCTGATATAATGGGCCTTTAAATAAGCATTTTATTTATTTATTTTTTAAAAGATTTATTTATTATGTATACAGACACCAGATGTCATCATAGATGGTTATGAGCCACCATGTGGTTGCTGGAAATTGAACTCGGGACCTCTGGAGGAACAGTCAGTGCTCTTAACCTCTGAACCATCTCTAAATAAACATTTTAAATGCCATATTCTGCAAATCTCTGAAGTATGAGGGCTGCCAGGTATATCTGAACAGAAAAACTTTGTTTCTAGTTACTCATTATAAGTTCAACCCTGAAAACATAACTAATTACATCAGTATTTAGCATGGCTACAATATTTTAAGCAAGAACAAAGTGGTTTTTTAAAACCTTTCTTATAATACTAAAATTCACAGGCAAATGGATTAATTTGGAGAATATCTTCCTGAGTGAGGTCTCACAAACCCAGAAGGATAAGCAGGGGATGTACTCACTCATTAGTGGACTCTAAGCAAAAACATTCTTATTTCAGGTGATGGGTGAATAAAGTGATTTAACACACACACACACACACACACACACACACACACACACACACACACAAACTTCTGGTTTGACTGTAGAAGGGTTACTTAGTAGAAATTTGTGGTGGCCATAGTGCATCCACAGGCATTAGCTGTGACCTACTGTGTTTTCTTCATCTGTAGCTGAGCCTAACCTGGCTTGAGGAGCTTTAGATTTTATTCTTTATGTTTCATGTATTTTAGAGAAAAGAGAAGTTTTATTACTGTATTTTTTAGCTATCCTGAATGTTTTGCTTTTTTATATAAAGTTTGATATTGATTTTCAAAAAAAATAAAATAAAAAAGAAAAATTTAAAAAAGCTTCATGATAACATAAAAATAATATCTTATGGGAAAAATCTTTCTTATATATTTAAAAAATATACAGGGGTTCAGAGCAACCTCAATAAAGTGACAACATTTCTTTAACAGACTTCTGAAGTCAAAACACCAGTGTGCAGACATAGTTGGCTTTTAAGTTATAGGCACATTTCATTAAATGCTTTTCATGAAACAAACAAAATGTCTTACGTGCTAAGAAGAAAAATCCTCAGCAATGTGATAGAAATTTTCAAACCTTTTTCAGGATAGAACTTAGGGTAAAAATGTAAGCTGCTCTGTCCATATCTGCTTTACTATGGCAGAAGATAAATGCTCAACAACTTTTTATGGACTCTCAGATAGCACACTAAAAAATTAGTTCATCTCTGCATTTGGAAACAGACGGTTGTAAGAGAAAATATTGTCATTACTAAACTGCTTTTTATAAGTGTACTGTTATCACCAGCAGTACTAAGAATACAGCTTCCTCTAATATAAATATCTAAATAACAACAACACAAAAGTATTTTCCTTTTAAAATAAGTTCATACATATGGTTCTAATGTTGACAACTTTTTTTTTTTTTATCTTAACCAACAATTACTCATGCATCTGAATGATCAAGGCAGCAGTCCCTTCGGCTCAGCAACCACAAGCAGTGACTAACCCAGCAAAGATGTTTGCCAAACATCTGACAGACCAAAGATGGATTGGCAACCTAGCTACGCAGCTGACTAAAAATGCAATCTAAAATGGAATCATGTCATTTTTTTAAGTTTACTCATGCATAGATTTTTAATTATTTATATATATATATAAAATTTGAACTCCTGCTAAGTTCTGATTTCTGACCTGTGGGTGGTGACTGGTTGCTATTGACAACAAGATATTGATATTAATATTTAAACCATTTCTATTTTAGCTTTATGCTTTTAACAAAATTGAAACACAGCAGAAGAGCATATATAACTTTCCTGAGAAACAGACAAAACTTCCCAAGAAGACAAACAAAACTTTCTAACTAGAAACAGAACCAGATAAACAGGTAACATACAGGTTTTATCCGGCGTGACAAAACATACATACACATGTGTCCGAACATTAAACATACATATGTGGCCTTATTGTTCATGCATTCACACATTCATCTCTAGGAACATTTTCAAGGGAGTAAGATGACTATTTGTCTGGCTAAAACATCCACATAGATAAAAACAAACAGGGCAACAGTGCACATGAAGGAGGTGATGGGTGGTTCCCAGGAGACTGCCGTGGGAACTCTGCCAGGCAGAAGGGAGCGAAGCAACTCCACAATGTCCCCAGGGTTCCAGATAAAAGAGGTCAGGGGTTACTAAAAACAAATGGCCCCTCCATATGTGACCTCAAACACTTTTTTTTGATGTCAGCAGGTCCCTCAATCAAAGTAGGATTTGAGACATCTCTCTCATCCTCCAGGATCACTGTCATGGGCACATCCACCACAGTGAGAGCCTGCAAATTACTACAAATGGGCTGAGACAAAAACAAAGTAGACAGACATAGACAAACACAAGAATGAGTGCTCTTACCAGTCTGTGGCCAAAAGAACCTCCAGATCCTCAGGGGTCTCGGTGGGTCTCTGGGGATCCAGGAGGAGCCCCCAAATGTTATGCCCAAAGCTCGACCCACAGAGAGACCACCGAAGCCAGAGATGTCCAGTATGCAACAGCAAGGTTTATTGGCAACGCAATACAAGCCAGGCAGGGAGCATACTTCAAGCTTCTGTGATAACAGATCAAGAAGTAGCTGATGCCCTTGTTTACAAGGGGTCTTTTATAGGCAAAAGCTACAACAAAGTTGGTTGCTTGGGGGTACAGTGCTGGGTGCTACTGATTGGCTCATGCTCAGACAACATACAACAAAGTTGGTTGCTTGGAGACAGGGTGCTGATATGCTACTGATTGGCTCATGCTTAGGGTCTTTCTGTGCCAGAGTATCTTTGGAACCCACCTGGATGGAGCCCACCTGGACCCTACCTGGGGTGGCTGGTTTTTCTCAGAACTGGGCAAGCAAGAATCTATTCCTCTCCCAGAACTGTGCAATTGTATTAGCTAATCTTCCAGAGCTGGGTAGGTAGGAAGCTATTCTCTCAGAATTGGGGAGGCTCCTTGCTAGGTCTACTCTTTTAGGATAAGTTCTTTTCCTAGGACTGGTCAGGCATGGCTATTCTTCTCCCAGAACTGGGCAGGCCCCCCTGCCAGAAATGCAAAACTAAACTTTATTTTACCTTTTTATAAAATAGCTACTAGAATGCAAAATGGGGTTTCCTGAGCTAAGTTTTCTCTCTTCAGTTAATTCTCTCCTTCTACCGTATGGATTCTGGGGATTGAACTCAGGCTGTCAGCCTTGGTGTCAAGCACCTATGTCCACTGAACCATATTATCAGCCCCTGTTGACCTTCCATCCTTTGGGACAACTGCTGCCGTCTTTGTGAGCTCAGCTGTACCTGCTCAACAGAGATCATCCCAGATGGACCTGCTGACTTTAGAGATTTGCTCATAGAAAGAGGGGCCATGGAAACCTTACCTGAGAATTTAATCCATTCCCCTACCTCTGTTGCCATTGCCTCCACTGCCATTTGTATGCAGTTCTATGCAAGCTGCGAGTCTTCGGGGTCTAGAGTGGAGAATATAATCAGGGAAGGATTAGGGGAGGGTTTCCATCTACACAGCTATTAGTAATGCTGGGTGCAGACCTTCTAGCTTGGCTGCTTTAGGGTCACCTGTGCAGTATGTAAGCCAAATTACTTTGAACTTGGTTGAGACATTAGAAGGGTGTGGGTAAATATTTCTTAGTTCCTTTTGTGAGCAGAAAATTCTTGAGACTGCACCAAATCTCTCTAAAATTTCCATTGTCCCAGTCAGTCCTGGTAGGGGTTTTATGGTTCTTGTCCTTTTGTTTGTTTATTTTGGTTCAACATAATTCATGTGGCTTGTTACACAGTACCTGGTGATCCGTGGCTGGCCTTGTCATTGACATTGGGTAATACCATGGGAAGTGTAAACAAAATGTACTGTGTATTTCTATCTAAGGGTTATATGAGACAAGATTTCCTTTAAAACATTATAAAGACACCATTGTCAGAAGTTCAAATTCTTCCACCATCCTTAAACTCAGGTTGCACTCTGCTTAAAAATGTCTCTCTGCTTCTTTCTCCAGCTGGTTGCCCTAGTTAGTCAGTCAGTCACATAAGGATGACGGGCTGAAAGTTGATCACTGCCAGTGAGGACCCTTTATTAGGAACAAAACCCAGGGGGCACCCAACTAGGTGTGCTTGCCTCCTTCAACAGGAAAAACACTTTTGTCTTGCTGAAATGCTTTGGATCATGTGGGCATTTGCCTGGGACCCTAAACTTTATTCTAACAATACTGATGTTAGATTTCTGAAGCAGTTTAAAGAGTCAGAAAAGAGACCAGTTTGACCTCAGCAGACAGGAGTGTTTATCTCAAACATGAGGGGCAGACTCAGTGGGAAAGACGTGTCTGTGAAAGGGGAGGGGGACTTGGGGTTTATATAGGAGGTTTGGGGATTGTATCAATTAAAGGGAGGTTTGGGGAATACAATGGCTGGGGCTAAGTGCAAGCCTGAAGGGTTGTTTTGTTTTTCCTCCTGGAGTTGTTTGTGCAGACAAGGTTGTTGTATCTTTAGAAACTTCCTTGCCTTGGCTATCAGGTTGTGTGTCACAGTGGGCAACTGAGTTTGGCAAAGGCAGTGAGGAGGAAGGAGTTTCAGCATAGGGTCTTTCTTGGTCAGGGTCCAGCAGAGTTTGTTCAAAGTTTATTCCAACATATTCCAACTCTTAAGAGATAAGGAGTAGGGCTGGGGTTTTGTGTGGAATCTGTAGGTACAGTCTAATTCAGAGTCTGTGGAAGGGGTGGGTCCTCTGGTCACTTAGCAGGAGAGTTTTAACTTCATCAGCTGTAATGAGTCCTGTGGTTGCTGTCATACTTTCCAGGAGAAACTTTTGGGAAATAACCAGCAGAGAGCTGAAAACAGATGATTTGGTTATAGAGTGAAGCTGACAGATTGCCTAGGAAGGTAGAGCAAGGGGGAGGGGGAACGGCTGGGGTGGGGGAGTGGGAAGGCAGGTAAGCTGGTGAGGGGAAGTGGGTACAGAGTGGCTGTGAAGAGCAGAACCAGCACCATCCTGAGAACAGGAAGGTATGACGACAGCAACCACATGACCCATTAGAGCCAATCAAGTTTAAACTCTCCTCCTGCTAAGTGACCAGAGGACCCCTTCCCTTTTCTACAGACTCTGAACTAGACTGTGCCTACAGATTCCCCATACAGTGACCAGGGACTGAACCCTAGACTCCAAAATGTGCTGTGGCAGCAGAGTTCAAAGCAAACATTCCAGACACAAACAGGAGGCAAGGTAGTAAAATTTAACATGAGCCAGATGTCTCTGCAGACATCTCATATCCTGCCATAAATCTGGTCAGTGTTGTATAATCGTTGGCAGTCTCGTGTCTGTGTCCCCATACCCAATCCTAGGATGCCAAGACACACAGCTTCCTGTTTGTGGTTTTTCCCTATATAAGCCTTTGTAATAAGGACTCAGGGCTTCCTCCTTCATTTGTTGTAATTGGAGAGCTGGAAGAAGCCTTTGCCTGAGTTTGGATAAAGAAACCTTTGTTTTTGCATGGAGAAGTTGGCTCTGCGGTGGTCTTGTTGGTGTCTGTGCGTTGTCACACTGCCAGGAGTGTGCCCTAAAGTGAGCTAGTGAAAGACCCCAACCTCAAAATTTCCACAAGGCCAATTAGCTGGGAGTCATCCTGCAGGCAAAACCTCAGTATATCAGAGAGCCGATAGTCAGGAATTATTTGGCCAATTAGCTGGGAGTCATCCTGCGGGCAAAGCCTCAGTATATCAGTCAAGGTTTCTTAAAAAGATAAAGAAGGCCATGGGAGGGTGAAGAAACCGGGAGTGTCTAATCTTAACACAAACCAGATGTTCACAACACCTCCAGGATCAAAAACTTTACAACCTTGCCCCAAAGTTGAACCTCACCATATCACCCCTTAGCAGGAATTTTATATGTAGTTCAAAGTAGCTAATGAAGATATGATATATGTCTTTATGATTAATCTGATAAGGCTCACTGTATAAAAAAGAGAAAATGCTCTTTGTGGGCGCGCTCAGTTAGCTGAAGCTGCTGATCGCCCACAGGTGCCTGTGTATTAAAATTACCTCGTGCCATTTACAGCCTGGTCTCTGTCTGAGTTCTTGAAGTTGGGGTATCTGAGGGTCTTTCACTAGCAGAAGCAATAGGGAGATACAGAGTATTAAAAGAGAAAATAGAGCACTAACGTAAAGAATTGCATCTGGCCTGGAGTCAAAGGGATGATGGTTCTTTGCAGCCAGAGTTTCTTCATAACATCTGAAAAGTCTTTTTGCAGATGTATCAGCATCTAGATAGAGCTAGTATAGGGTGAGGCCCATTAAGTAGAGAACTAATGTGGGACATTTTGTTTGGGTAGAGGGTGAAGTAAGCATTTAAAAGACAGGCTGGAAATGTAAATATTGGGATACTAAGAAGCAAAGAAGTGGTCAAGGAGAGGAGCTAGAGAAGGAGGAAGACAAAAGCCTATACATAGGAGGAGGCTTGTGGTTGAATTGTTTGGTCCCTGTTCAGCAATAGCCTCAGGTCATGAGAAATTGAATCAAGCTGTACTGGGCAATAGCTCCTAGCCATAAGTAATGGCTTAGTGCTTAGTCTGACCATTCTGCTCCACCTGGAGAAATAATATACTAGGCATTAGAAACAACCCACCCTGCTCCCAGCCAAAACACAAAAATAGCTGTAACTTCCTGGTAGCTACTTACATATATGTGTATGTATATGTACATGTACATGTCCCTCTGTCCCTCTAAATGCACTCAAACTTCAACTGTCAAAAAGGTCAGGTTCCCTTGATGTTTCAATAAAGCAGTTTCAGTCTGTTGAGATCCAGTCTGCCTGCTTCTCAGCCTCAGTTTCCCTATAGTCCCTGTGTCAAACCAGCTAGGGTTGGTTGGCACAGAAGCAGCATTTTGATTTGTAGAGGAGAGCACAGACCCATTATCAGCAGTGGTCCAATCTAACAGAGGAGCACTGCAGTAGCTACAGAGTTGAGTTGGTCTGGAAGGGTGTTAAGATGTACCAACATTTTTCTGTGGTTTGAGAGAGCTTGTGAGACCGAGAGGTTAATTGATGTAGAAAAGGCTTCGGTTCAGCTGTTTTAGTTCTGAAAACAATGCCTAGAGTGGCAAGAGGGATGGCTTGGATGGTCCATGGCCCACATGTCCTCCTTTCAGAGGTCACCAGTATGGCTTTCAGGGGTCTGGAGGTGCTGACCTTACTGTAACTGCTTCAGCTGACAAAATGGGCTGAGCAGAAGGGGACAGCAGTTAGAGTGCCTCAGAGGAGGGTCAGTCCAGGAGGCCATCGAAAAACTCAGCAGATAGCAAAGATCTGGAACCAAGATCGCCATTTGATGATAACGTGTATGCTGGGAGCATGCTTTGTGAGGGCATTAATACCTGTAACATAGAAAAAGTGAGACTGGCAATGGTACATGCCTTTAATTCCAGAATTTAGGGGGGCAGAGTCAGGCAGATCTCTGAGTTTAAGGGCTACAAGGGTGAGTTCTGGGGCAGTCAGGGCCACACAAAGAAACTCTGTCTCACAAAACAAAACAAAACTTAAAAGTGAGACAGTTAGTACTATTACAATTTCTATGGATGGGAGTTTTGCCTGGAGAGATGGTTCAGTGGTTCCTGAGTGAAAAATAGAAAAGGAAGGATGAGGCTCCTCCGAGGTGTGGTGAAAGAGGCTTATTGTAGATGAGCTGAGCCATTTGCAGGGGGGGGTGGGGGGGTGGGGAGGGTGGGGGTGGGAGGTGGGAAGGAAAATGATACCAGGCCTTCAGAAGAATGAAGAGACCAAAAGGGACAGGTAACCAAAATGACTAGATTATAGGAAAGGGCAGCCCAGACCCTGAGCTGGATAAGTTTAGGGTAAGGGACAGGGTATGGCAGCCAGCAGGGCTCAGTAACAGGTAAAGTCTGAGGAATGCCTGGAGAACCTGGTGGCCAAGGTCTACTTCGATATGGCAAATAGGCATCTCAGCTATTTGTCCCAGGTTTGAGACCTAACATCCCAGCTTTTTGTTGATAAAATAAATGGTAAGAGATGACACAATCTTTTCTATACTACGTCCTGTTGACATTGGGGCATCATCGCTGGGGAACTCAGTAAAAGCTGGAATGTTGGCCAAGGTGAGCAAAGTAGGCTGTGTGATTCATGGTTGAGGCTTTGCAAGACCACCTGGGGCGAGGGAAGTGCAAGGCGCTTTGAAGCAGTTTGTGAGGTTGAACCACCTAAGGCTAACTGCTTTGAAGCCGTCTAGGATGCCCAGGCTCACAGTCCTTGGACATTTTCTTAGAAGCAGTGAGGACTGGTGAGTTTGGGACAATTTGCAGTATTTAGTTGATTGAAAGTTTGCTGGAACAGATATAAATTAGGGGCAGAAGGTGAAGTTAGTTAGGAAGTTTAAGGAAATTTTTTTTTATCCAGGGTATACATATTAAACTTCTTGGTAGCTGAAGGAGGGGAGTCTTATGATGGGGAGTGGGGTGGGGGTGTGTGTGGAATATCCCACAGGAAACAGGCTGTTGATTGACAAATCCGTCTAGTTCATTTGACCTGTGAGAGGTAGATCCTTACATAGATTTCTTCAGTTTACAAAAAAAACCAAAAGATATGTTAGATTGTTTGTAATCTGTACTGAAATCCACATTGTAGAAGAGGCAGTAAACCCATACTTTCGGTCAGAGTGAAAGCCTGGGAACCCAAAAATGACTTGGAGTTACAAGCAGTAACATTCTTTCCAGGGGGTTGGATATAGAGATTGGATAGCGGTGGTTTTAGAACAATTGAGAAGCACTTTAAACCTATTCTTAGAAAACAACCAATGGAAATTTAAAACCTCGAGTTTGTGACCATGATAATATTAGTCAGCGTGTGAAGGCTTGGATTTCTCCTTACAAAACTTTATTTTAGGAAAAGAGCATTTAATGCCTGAGGGCGGAACCCAGGTCTTCTGAGTCTGGAAAGGATTTCAGGAATGCACCTGGCAGCCAATAGATTCAGAAGTTAGTGGAAAAGTTCAGCCAGCAGATTGTGGGCTTGGGTTTGAGCCAAAAGGGTAATCAACGGCTGCTGTACCTCATACCCCTTTGCCCAATCCTAAAATGCCAAGATGTATAGCACCCTGCGTATATATGCTTTTCTTTAAAATCACCCTCACCTCAGGGGCTCAGGGCTGAAAATCCTTCAATGCATTGGAACAAAGGGTTTTGACCTGGGTTTGTTTGAACCTGTCCAAAACAATAAACAGACCTTCATGTGTTTACATTGAATCCAGCTTCCTGGTGGTCTTTGGGAGTCACTCGACACAGGGTACAATAAGTGCTTATCAGAGCTAGATTAATAGCTTATCAGAACTCCATTGATTAGAGTTAAAGCTCTGAACCTCTGAAGTCTTAATATGACAACAGCATAGAGAGGAAAAGAAATCTGATGAAACAGGGTTTTATTTTCACACTTTTGTAACCCTCAGAACTTATATAAACTTTAAACTTTTTCCTACGAGACACAAGTGGTTGATTATGAGAGTAGTCATTGCAAGGCAAGTTCTTTTAAAAAAAGGCATAGTTTAAAAAAAGTTACGTTTAAACCTG
>PVIH01007894.1:9448-96347 GCA_004025045.1 Sigmodon hispidus
CAGATGTGGTGGGAGGGGGAAGAGACCTTCAATAAGGATATACAGGGATGGAAAAAAAAATTCAGAGGGAAAGCTGAACACAAAGAAAATATATGTGTAGTAATCTTATTTGCATTTCCACCCTTGATAAGCCATGCTTATGATTATTATCCTCTGTATAGTTATTGTTAACTCTTCGACATTTTTTTTTAAAAAAAAAATTCTTTTTACTGTTTTTTTTTTGATAAATACAAAATAAAGAAGAAAAAAAATGTAAAAAAAAAAATCTGTGTTGTAGATTGGAACTGTTAAATTCAAAGGAAATTCCACTTCCCCAAACTCTAAAAGGCAGCCCAAATATCTAGATATGATCTCAAACCAGACTATGGGATTAGATAAAAACCAGCATTCCTCAGGAACTTGTGAAACCAGTTCCCAGGTGCCAAAAAGAATCTGTTCCCTTACTTCTGGCATAAAGGACAAATGGCTGCCTGTGGCACCTATCAGCATATCAAAGATCATGCTGGTCTCCAGGCTTCTTTAGTACCACAAGTACCTGGTACACACTTCAAAGACCATGATAACATCCTAGCCCTTTTCCCCTCCTATAAACCCTCTCCAGATTAAGGCTTTCCCTCCCCAGCTCCTCTTTATAACCCAGCTGTTTTCACTTCACGGTTCCCTCCCTCCTTCCCTTGCCCTCACTCTGCTCTTTTTACTCTGTTCTGTATCCCATGCTATTCTCTGCTCTCTTGCAGATAGTTCTGGCCATGTCCAGTCTACAGGGAATGTTCAGTCTACTTCTTTCTTTCACTGCTACATACTCTTCCAGATGCCTCTGGCTATTTCTGTATAATATTTACAAAAACAAGCAAACAAACAATAACAAAAAAGAAAACCAAACAAAACTTTTTCACTTAACTATACCATGGATTGGTCATGTTGTTTGTTTAAACAGGGACATGGTTCAATATCATGATTATCTCTTCTCCAAAGTCTGAAATAATTAGTCCATAGGCTAGGAACTAAGACAATATTTTCATTGCTAGGAGAAAAAAAGCCATCATCACAGTGAGAAGTCAACCTTCTTTTTTTCCTCAGAGAGAGAAGTGCATTAAAAGAAGCTACATGTGACACCACTTAGTTGGGAGTTAGCTTAATCATCTCTTGGCAGAAAATGCCTTCTTATTTACAAACAAATATCTTTGGAGATGACAATGTGGTGCTGCTCAGTGAATAGCTACTGTATATGTAATCTAGGTCATGATAGGAAGCCAGGCTAAAGAATAAGCCTATTAAGAGCCAAGTTATTGGCAAAGAGAACAATGTAATATCAAGGAACTTAGAGAAGCAACAGGGTCACTATTATACAAGTATATAAGTGGAGTAGGAGGTGGTCTGAGGAATAGGGCTGACTTTTATATAAAGATAGATTCCAGAAAGGTACTCCTAAAAGAGCAGTTTACAAGTTGTTTTATTATGAGATACCCACCAGAGGTGAACACTCAGATACAGTTTATAGCCAATTTAAAGACTTTATTTCAGCCAGCTGAGACTACTCAGGTATTTGGGGTATAAATATAGTTTGAAGTGTCCAGAGAACAGGGTTTTAAAAGGCAAAATCCATGTTCTGGTAGCTGTGGGGGTAGAGGTGACATTACAGAAGCAAGCACTATAATAGAAGCTCAGATAAGCTTTTAGTTGGGAGCAGGTACCACGCAAGCAGGCAGTTCAACACAAGTTAAGAGATACTCGCTTGGACATCTTGATCTTGGGTTCCTAGAACAGAGTTTGGTAATTTGTCTGTGGGATTCTGCATCCAGGAGATCAAATTCTAGTCAAATCTGAAATGGCCTTAACATGAATACAAAATGAAGGAATCTCTGTGCTATCTTCACCTGTCATAGTATTGTTTATTTTTACTATGCACATATTTTCATGCAAGATTTAAATTTAAAGACACAGGGATTCAACATAAGAGAATTAAATGAAGATGCTAATCCAAACTCTAATTTTCAACATTATGAAGGATTTGTTAAGTCTTTCTTACTAAGCATTTAACAAGTGAGGAACTCTCTGAGAGTAGGATCTAGGAAAACATCTTTGTCTAGATGGACAATATTGGCAAAGTAAATAGTAAAGAAAAATAGGGAGTAACAACACCCTGGATCAGTACAAGAAATGTAGGGTAGATGGAAAGAAATAGTACATGTACACAGTTAAAGAATCACCATAGAAACCTAAGTAAATCCAAGCAGGCTCTTGTATACAAAATGCCTTGAAACCAAATTTGAGCATCAATGAAGTAGTTCTCAAGCAATATGCATACCAGCATTTTAATTTGGGGTAGACATATGTTAATGACTGGAAACTAATCCCCATAGGTTCTGCTTTATAAATTTGGAAAGCTCTTGATAATTAAAAACATGGCTTTGGATTTTTGAGACAGGGTTTCACAATGTAGCCTTTGCTGGCCTAGAATTCACCATATTAACCAGACTGATCTCAAACTCACAGAGACTTGCCTATGTCTGCCCCTAAATGCTGGGGTTAATGGCATAAGCAATGATGACCAGCAAAAAACAGTGGGGGTAAACCTTTTAATAATGCCTGCAGTGGATGTTGATTTAGAGCTCCAGAAGCCACAGTTAAAGAAATGAGTTCAGAAATATACTAGTATGATTCATTATGGGATTCTTTTACATTTTAGTTCTGCTTAATGCTGTTATAATAACCATTTATTTGAAGCAATTCTATTTAACTACATCTCTGCTAAAGCAGATATAATTTGTAAGCAAGTTATGCTTATAATTCTATTTGGAATTAATTTTTTCAAAGAAAACACCAAGTACTAGCATCTTTAAAAATTTATATCTAAAAAAGGCTGGTCTAAATTACTTCCTTAGGAGTGTCTGCTTGAAGGTCATAAGCAAATGATAAGACCACCTGCTTTTCTGTTTACAAAAATTAGCTGTTCAGTTCCTTGTATGGTAATAATTTGAGTATTTTAGTTTGAATGTTCACAGGAAATAAATCTGAAATGTTGCCATTTATTCCATTTGGACAGCATCATAGATGTAGTAAGTGTCATCTATAAGCTTCCAACATTAGAAACTCTCAAATCATATACAAATAAATAAGCCTAGGCTATCAATGACAACTTGTTATTAAAAGAAGTCTTGAAAGCCAGGAAACAATTGAGGCTCAAATGAGAACTGGGATTATCTTCAGGTACAAAATTAATTCATGGTTATTTTAGTCAGGAGAAACAGTATGAGGAAAAGACAACCCATAGAATATCTCGTGTCATAAGAATATGGAAAAAGAAATAGGTAAAACACTGATTTCACCAGAAAAGTTGATTAGGGGCTTATCCTTAAATGGTAATTATAATACGGTCCATTATCTCTATAAAGTTTCCTTGGTTCCAGGCACTTCTCTAAACACTTTGTGCATACCAGTGCACTAAATTACCACAAGTTTTGACCTTAGTGCTATCAGTAAACCTATTACAAGGAGATTTGGTTACTGGGGATGACCAAATCATTAAGAATCAGTTGATTTATATCTCATTTTTGATGCAATGACTTATGCCAGAGCCATAAATTTAGGAATAATGATTATGGTTCAGGCAAGACTGAACAAAAAGACAAGAATATTATGTATTGAATGTAGAAATGACTACAATATACTGATGAATTAGATTTCAAGTTAGCAGGCATTTTCAGCATAGCAGAAAAGATTATTAATGATTGTTTTACAAACTACATCTGTAAGTAAGTGAAAATGATATATTTTTAAAATATAGTTTTAGGTATGATAATAAACACAAATAATAACTGAAAAAGTTGCTTGGTTGACCTGCTGCAGGATCCAGACAGATTAGAGGAGAAAGCTTACTTGGGTATGAATAAGATTTGTAAATTAATTTCTTGTTTGTACTATTAGAGATTCCACTTACATCATTACTGCCTGATGTAATTTTTTTACAGGATTCCTAAGTTTATTATCAGATCTATAGACTAAAATATGAAGGTGTGTTCGTGCTCAATAAATGCATTCCCATAGAGTACTGAAGATGCACTTACAGCAGGGGTTCTCAGGATGACAATCTCAACACAGCACTGCAGATCTTGCCCTGTGAACCTTTTTTCTGCCCGTCCACAGCTAGTGCAGCAACATGAATTAACTCACACTGTCCAGACATGGTTTAACAATTCTGTGTTCAAGAGGAACCTTTTCTGTCAAGCTAAAGAGGGGAAGGAAAGAAGGAAGGAAGGAAGGAAGGAAGGAAAGAAGGAAGGAAAATTACCATATTCCTTCATGCTAATATGTTTCTTGTTAATATGTAATTTTCCTTCTTTCTTTCCTTCCTTCCTTCTTTCCCTCCTTCCTTCCTCCCTGCCTCTGTCCCTCCCTCCCTCCCTCTTTCTTTCCTTCCTTCCTTCTGCCTTCCTTCCTTCCTGCCTTCCTTCCTCCTTTCCTTTCTTTATTTCCATCTTCCTGCCTTGTTCCTTTCTTCTTTTCTTTCATTCATCCTTTTCTTCTTTCTTTTTTATGAGTAACTTCCCAAAATGTCATTTATTTCTCATGGATTACCACCTAAATGTATTAGTTACACAATTTGAAAATTTACTCACAGGAAGCATTAATAAATCTCAAGTGTACAGCAACCTGGAGCTTGCAAATGTCCTGCCCTGAGACACTGTGTTCAACTGTACAATCACCCTGAATCAAGAGCAAGAAAAAGATATCTGAGATTAAAGAATGGCTCATTTTCTGCATTAAGTCTCCTTGAAAGACTTCTAGGATTTCCAAAACTAGAAATCCAATGCATGAATCAGCTTAAATGTCTACCAGGACTTAGAGTCAGAATGTTTTCAGATGATGTAGCTCTAATTGTTACAGACTAGTTCAGGAAATACTCAACAAGTTCTCCATTAAGAATTAGAAAGCAGCTGAAAAGAGAGTACAAATGCTGCCAAAATATTTACCAAGCTTTAGTGTGTGCACACATCACTTTGGGAAACTTGCTAAAATGCAACAGTTTAGGTAAGTGTCACATGATAAAAATGCCAAGTGACTCCATCTGTACTGTATGTTTTGGAATGGATACATTAAAAACTAGAAAAGAAACTGGTAAAAATTACATGCAATTGAAGAACCAGAGAAGCACCTCCATTTTTGAGCAAAAGTTCCCAGTTTCTAGACAAGCCTGAGGTCTACATAGGAACAAAGTTCAGACAGGAAAGATAGCTTAGGGACTGATAATAGTTAATTATCCGTGGAATGTCTCAGGGTGGGAGATAGCCCAGAAAGACCAAACACAGGAGTTAGTCAAAGAAAGGACTTGGCAAACAGCCAGCTAAGATAACAGAGGAAGTCTAAAAGTCTCCCCAAAAGACGAGCTAATCAGAATTGTATCCATACTAAAAGGCACCAATTGATGCATAACCTTGTGATTTTTGCCCTTACAAACCCAGCTTGCAAAAGGGCGGCACCACCTCTAACCACTGTCACACCTGTGTGCTGGCCTAGGCCCTTCTTGGGACTTGTGCTTACCAATAAACCTTGATTTTGCATTTCAGAGAGTTTCCTTATCTGGTGATCTCTTTGGAGGCCTTGCGACCAGGGCACAACAGTAATACTGTACTAAACTACGTTAAAAATAGGCAAACAATGTAATTTCAGTGTGTACAATATTTAAAGTATTAGTGAGTTATAAATAATGCTAAAGCATTATGTTATATCAATTATTTAACCATCAGTACATAGCTTGTCCTTTCAATGACTCTACCTCGGTTTGGAAGATATAAATTTTGAGTTCTTTAAAAGTCACATTTACAGGAAAATATAGGCCCAAGTAATCAGTTCCAAATCATGTGTCTTGAAATAATCAACAACCAGAGCCTTCCATCTCTCACAATGCATTTGAAAAGCTTTATCTCATTTTGTTCATAATCAATTGCTCCTTTGATTTTCAATATAGTGTTAAACAATTGCTTAGTTCAGTGTTCACTCTAATTTTGATACAGGATATCCAGTATGTGATAAGCTCCTTTTAGACCAAACCAATTAAAAAATTAAATAGAAATCAGCACTAGAATAGGAATCTGAAAATAGAAATTCAGGTCTATAAGGGTCCTGACCTATTTACTTTCAAGATAATTTGAGCCACAGTAAGTTCTTTTCTGGTAAAATATAAGTAGATAGTATAAAATTGTCTCTAAGGCTCTTCCTAGTTCTCATTTTTTACTAAACTGTGTCTAGCTTTATGCATGGCAAGCACATACTACATTAAAAGTCAACATTTGAAGTAACACATAGGCATATGACAACACTTCCAGGCCATGGGCCATCTCAACACTATATCAATATAATATATACCCAAATATTTCCTAATGAATGAACCTACATTCAGTCAATCAAGAAAAATAGCTTTTGCCACAGCAACAGTGATATGCCAGAAATAGAATTTGTGCTAAACACTACCAATAATTTAATCATCATTAGCTGTCTACATTACCCACTAAATCCTATATGTTTTACTGCTTGTAATGGGCAATGCCAAGGCTGAAAGAAGTATGAAATAGAAAAACTGCTATATTTACTATACCTGTTTCTTTGGCAAAACCATGGAAAGTTAAAATCTCTTTTCCAATTCAAACTGTTAAGTCTTTCCTTAAAACTATCTACCATATAGGGCCCCCTAGTATATCTGACTAGGTTAGAGCTATGAAAACTGTTTTTAACTTACATGAATCAGAAGAGTTGAAATCATATTGCATAAACCATAATATTACTTAACATTGTGAAGTTTCACACTGTCTTTCAAAAAATACCAATATTTTTAAAATGATAGAAAGGCTTGGATGATACAAAGAAATCTCAGAGTTTCCTCCAAGGTTCAGAAAAGAAATTGAAAAAGACTAGATATTCTATTTAGACAATACTAAATTCTTTACCCCCAAATAGTATTCCTATATTTTATTTTTTAATTCATTATCATAATCCAAGAAGTAAATTAGTGATAGCCTATAGATGTAAAATGACATGAAAACTTTCATGAAAAATTTTCCTGAGATTCACTAAATATACTGAAATTGAACAGAGGTTACAGTGACTATACATATTTAAATCTAAAAAAGGGGCTGGAGAGATGGCTCAGCGGTTAAGGGCACCGTCTGCTCTTCCAGAGGACCTGGGTTCGATTCTCAGCATCCATGTGGCAGCTCACAACTGTCTGTAGTTCCAGTTCCAGGCAAATACCAAGGCAAAATAAATAAATAAATAAATAAATAAATAAATAAATAAATAAATAAAGGTTTAAAAAAATCTAAAAAAAAAATCCTCACTTAATTGTACATTTAAAAAATTAAATTATATGATATATAAATTGTACTCACTGACTCTATTACAATGTGTATTAAATGTCATTGTTATTTGGGATGTAGGCAAATGAAACTAAATGATGGTTATTTTTCTCACTATTTGCTTGTGAAGAGAATAATTTACAAAGAAATGCATCTGCGTAATAAGTAAAGTGACATTTTATCTGGACGTCTGAAATAAAGTAGTCAAGATTAGCAACATTTTACATATAAGCAAAACTGTTGTCATCTTCATAAATTATGCACATAAAGAATTATTTGATGAAGATGAAAACAAAAGTACACAGTTGGTATAAATTTTGAAACTTTGGCTTACATCATAGTTCCACTACTTAGTAGTAGCAAAGCTAAGGTTTGGAACAAAGAAGAACTTTCCAGTTCACATCTCTTCCCTCTGAAGGAATCTGATAGTAACATAATGGAAAAAAGGTTCAAAGCACATAGTACCAAGGGAGTTGCTTGGAAGTTACTCAAAAAGGCTATTTTTAAAAATAGGAAGTTAAGAAGACATGATTGTGATATCCCTGCTCTTTTCCAAGGGAAGGTAGTAGCGGATGGAAAGGGGAAAGAAGAGGCTGGGGGTAGGGCTTGGGGAATGGGAGAGAGGGGAAACTATGGCAAGGATATGAGAGAAGAATAAAAAACAAAGATTATACATGTATCAATAAAACACATGTATACAGTGTCCCTGGAGGCCAGAAAAGGGCTCAGGATCTCCTGTGACTGGAGCTTCCATGCTGGGGCTGGAAATTAAACCAGGGTTCAGTCCTCTCAAGTAGGAGGCATTTCTGCAGCTCCTATAGTTTATACTTTTGGTTTGACTGTAAGGAAAATTCCATAGAGATGCTGATTTTTAAAGTAAGGAATTAAAGATAGTCACTTGTATTTTAGTACATAGAGATAGTTTAGTGGAATAAAATTAGAGAAAGCAAGGGAAGTATGAGCCATACAGAAGAACTCAGGCAACTTATCTGACCTATGAAATTCCTGATTTGTTTTTACCCTTTCGAAAAACTGTAAACTTGTACAATGGTGGTGGCCTGCCTCTAATCCCAGGACTTGGGAGGCAGAGGCAGGGTAATCATTGTGAGTTTGAGGCCAGGCTTGCATATAAAGTGATTTCCAGGATAGGCAGAACTATTTATTACACAGAGAATCCTTGTTATAAAACAAAACAAAAATACAAAACTGTACACTCCTTATCACACATCTCATTTCCTCTGCTCTTTTCTGACTCAATACCTTGCACAGCCTACCTCCTACTCTCATGAGATGCTACATATGATTATTGTCTGACACATTTGATTTGCTTGTAATTTTCATGTAACTTTATCCTAATTTCATATGGTAGTATAATATTAAGGGTATGATAGTATAATATACATTGCAATGTAAATGTGAGGCATACAATCATGTCACATATTTATTTTCATCCCTATACACAGTGGTTCCTCAAAACTTTTTGCTGAATTAATGTGCATTCTTTGAATATTTATTAGGCTTATTTTTGCCCAATATAGTAGCAGACAGAATATAATATAAAACTTCATCTTCATTTCTGGTCTGAAGCTGCTTATAGCCTAGCCAGGAAGTCCCAGCACTCAAATGAATTAATTTCTACGACACTAGAAAACTGAACACAATGCATACATCACTGGTGATTATCTGCCCCTAGCTAATATCTAACAGGGTCAGTAAAATATATTTAACTTGGCCATTTGTTACCAATGGCAGAATTATTATAGATATCCAGGCAGGAAATAGTGGAACTCAGTCATGGAGATTGGATGAAAAAAGACTAATCTTTTTTAGATTATGAGAAGATGAATATTTTCATTTGATATTAATGATGTTTAAGCTTTCCACTGTAAACAACAATTTCTCCTACTAGCAATCTCCAAAGAATCTGGAAAGAAGTTGGGGCTCCCATCGCAACAATCCTATCTGGAGAGAGAGAGACAGAGAGAGAGAGAGAGACAGAGACAGAGACAGAGAGACAGAGAGAGAAAGAGACAGAGAGAGAGAGACAGAGACAGAGAGAGAGCATAGAAAGAAAGAATCTGGTATATACCTCTCAATAATTACTTTTGAAATTTAGACCATTCAGGACAGTTGCAAGATAGCTCCTATGATTATCCTTCATGTCATATTTTTAACAGGATCTCCAGATGGATTTACCCATATTCTGAGAATGGCTATAGATGTTTATAGTCAGCCCATTAGAATCTAACCACTGTCTTAGATTTTACAAGATCCCAGAGAGATGTCAACTGCCCACAAGTCAGCAGGAAGCAACCTTATGAAAAACTATGTTCCTCTTACAATAAGTTTTGTCCTCTGAGGGTTATGGATGATTATCTTTCTGATAAGGTAGTTATAAGCTAAAATTGGTTTGAGAATAGAACAATAATATAGATTCAGGAATCTCTTTTAAAGAATAGAAAGGGGAATAGATAGGATAGGCATAGATAGATTATTGTATCTACCTGTAAACAATGATTAGACAAATATGAGCTAAAGACAATTTGTACTGATATGGATGCTTGTATATTGATACAAATGTGAAATCATTTTATATGCTTAAACAATACAAATTTAAATCTGAAATTGTTTTATATGTCATTATTTAGAAACTGTACACCCATTTATAGATTGCCTATTTTTTACAATGTAAGCTGCAATCTTTAGGATGATAACAGTGCTATTTGTAATAGCAAGAACCTGGAAACAACCTAGATGCCCCTCAACTGATGAATGGATTAACAAACTGTGGTACATCTACACAATGGAGTACTACTCAGCAGTAAGAAAAAAATGATGTCCTAAAATTTGCAGGCAAATGGATGGACTTGGAGAATATCTTCCTGAGTGAGGTATCACAAACCCAGAAAGATAAGCAGGGGATGTACTCACTCATTAGTAGACTTTAAACAAACAAATGAACAAACAAACAAGAAAAAAGCAAAGCATGCCTAAGCTGCAAACCACAACCACTGAACAGCTTGGGATCAGAATCACCTTGGACTGACTCCTTGGATCCCACTCCCCCTACAGGAACACCTGACTGATTCTTGAGGTTGGGGGGAGAAAACTGGATCTACCAGGAGTGGAGACTAAACTAAGCAATATTGGGACCTTGGGACCTTGTGACCGCCTGCCCAGGGTGGGGATGGGGAGTTGTGGAGAAGAGAGAGTGACCTGATATGGTGAGAGGGGAAATGGACCTTGAATAAGGATAGAAAGTGTGACTTCTTTGTTCATCATCATCATCATCATCATCATCATAATAATAATAATAATAATAATAAAGAACTGTAGATCATTGTTACTTAAGTTTGCCATGTAATAGTTATGTTGTTTAGGTTTCCCAGATACTTGCTAGAATATATTAGATAGACAAGAGTGTTCAACCACTTCATAGACCTGGAGAACATGGCATTTAATATTTTGTTATTCATAATTTGGCCATGAGAGACACGACAACTACCGCCCTCACTGCCCTCACTGTTCCTTTCCCAAGATGGTGTTGGGCATCAAGGACACTCCACTAGGAGTTTGTCTTCCTTGGCAGACAATGGTATGTTTGGCAAAGAACTTCCCTTACCTTGAAGGACTGATGCCAGTACGTACACCGCCCAATCTGGACAAGGATGAAGGATAGAGACTGCTGAATCCTGCCTTGACAGGACAAAATGGTTTCTCTAAAAATGCCCTGTTTCTGAAGAGATCTGTCAGATATCATAGGCCTATAGCGAGAAAGATGGATACTCCAACTTTACAGAAGCGTCGTGGGTAACTGTCTAGGTATCTGACTGTTGCTGTCCTCTCCTAAATCTTGGAAGCTACTCTCTTGTGCTTTCAAACTTCAAGTAATATATTTTTCCTTCTCAGGTCTTGATGGAGTTGAAGACTAGATAGTTAAGGTTTCTACTATCTCATATCTTAGAAAAAACTTTCAGGTATTGGATTCTTATTATTCAAGATAAACAGCCTTGAAGTAATCCCTATGCATTGTCACTTACCAATATTCTAGACATCTAAGATGTACCTCATATTTGTTGTTTGTTAGTTGTAGCTTGACTTTGCTTATGTTAGTGCCTTTCCCTCTCCTAGACATTGCCTTATAATGGTTTCTCTAGTACATAGTCTTATACTTAGTTTATAACTTTATTGCATAGACAAAAGGAGGAGATGTAGTGGGATTCAGGCATTATTTAGGGAAGCTTTAGTAGCTCCTGAGAATCAGGATCCCAATGGGATGTGGCCAGAATCAATTGAGACTGGGGATCACTGAATTCCCTTTCTGTTTGTTCTTGCTTTCTTGGGGAGCAGATCTGACCATCCATTGTGGGACTTTCCACTCTAAGAATTGTTTTAAGGTTCAGTTTGTATGAGTGAGTGTTTATATTGCAAGTGATGACTAATGCAATATCAGAATATTTCCTAGATGGAAAATTGTATAGTATAGAAATTAATAAAGTGTATTTGGAAATATCAACTACTTAATTCATTTAATTGTTTCAAGTAGAAGATTTTCAAATGAAAGAAGTCACTTGTTATTTCACCTCAATAGATTCACTATAATTTCTCAGTACCATGAAGATACATTGGATAAATTCTTTCATAAATAAATATTTCATTCTAAGTATTACTATTTGAGAATGACTATCTCAGTCACTACTTGTTTTTAATAGTATTTATATTATGAACCTCCACTGCTGGAAGCCACTTTTCTTACATATCCAAAAACTGGACAATCAGAATTTTGGCTTAAGAATTTAGTAGTCCTTTAGGCATGTCAGTAAAAGTATATCTATGAATATTGTGGTGGGAAGACTTCCAATATGGTTTCCAGGACTCTGAACTATAGTGTGCACACCTTTGGTTTAATGTGATAAGTTATTCCCACTGTGATTAGGTTACTATCCAAAGAAGATATAAAAATTTGCAGATGGAAATAAATTTCCTAGTCAAGTGACACCAAGTTAACAGAATAGAGATGACATTGGTTTGGCATGACCTAATAAGATGAAAACTTAAATGACAGAGGAAATTTGAGAGAGTCTGAGTGGCAAAGTTACTTTACCATTGTCCTGAAAGGAAACTAATAACCATGTTGAGAAGATAGAGAAATACTCCTTAGAAGGGCATGAGGAAGTGCCCAGGCAACAAAAATAGACAACAGCTAATATTCAGCAAGAAAATGAGATCATTTTTTTATAATCATGAAAGCTAATTCTTTCTTTTTAACTGAAGAATATATAAATTGGTTTTAATTCCACATTTCTTAATTAAGCATATCTCAAATTACACAAAAGAAAACTTCTGAACTCCTGAGCTAAAGTGTTAAAGCATTCATGTTCAAAAAGCAGTAGCAATGTGCAAAATCATGTCAATTCATGGCAACTCATTGTTTTGCCTAATTTAATCATGTTGATGCCCATGTGTCAATGGATCTTAGTAGATGAGTAGGATAGCTATTTGCTGTGGAAGTACATGCCTAATTCTTACAATAATCTAAATGAACTTCAGGAAAGAACATAGGTAACTAATGTAATTTCAGCCTTCTGATATCCTCATCAAAGATAGTAGGTAGTATATGGATAATGCTGCTCCACAAGTCATAATTTATGAAATGAAAATTCAAATGCCAGGTGTGGGATACCTCCTTCTGAGATTTTGTTGTGGAGGATCCAGAAATGCTCCCCAAAAAACCCAACAATCAATATAAGCTCCTTCCATTCCTATTGGTTAACTACCAGAATCAGATATAAAATTTTATTACTAAAGACATAATATACTTGGTCACAAGATACCAAAAAGTAATATGGATGTGAACTGGAAGTTTTCATTCTGCTGGCTACCTTTCATAGTGCAGGAATGTGGTATGTAGGCTGCTGGGAGATAAAAGTCATCAGTGGTCTTACCCACTTGTGAATATTACAAGGACAATTAAAATCTTTCAGGTAAAGTACTCTCACTCATACAGTACTGACATGATTGTGATATGGAAAACCAATGGCTTTCTGATTGTATTTGAAGCCATTTCCACAGGAGAAATTCATGCTTTGTACTACTGTAAACATAGTCAAATGCCCATGGCTAATGTCATAATTGTTCTATTGTTATAAGGTGACACTATGAGAAGGAAACTTTTAAAAGGAAGCATTTCACTGGGGGGGGGGTTGGCAATAGTTTCAGGGGGTAAGTTCATGATTATCATAGTGATGAATGTGGTAGCAGGCAAGCATGCTTTGCTGGAGCAATAGCTAAGAACTCAAAAGATCTGCAAGTTACAGGAAGAGTGAGAGAGCAGGAAAGGGCCTGGCTTCTAAAACCTTAAAGTCCTACATAGTTCCTACTTTCACACTTCCTACAAAAGACCATGCCTACTCCAACAAGAGCATACCTATTAATCCTTCCCAAACAGTTCCACTAGCTGGGGACCAAGCATTAGAACATATAAGCCCATGGGAGCCATTCTCATTCAAACCACCCAAGTTGGGTAGATTCTAGGCCCTATGGAGGAACCTACTAGTATTGTTTTGCTAACTAAATTCATTGCCAAATTGCCTTATAAATATCTATGTTCATATTCATATATTAGTGCTGTAGAGGCACTATGTTATGGTACATTGTAAATAGTTGTCTCTTCTACTGGTTTAATAAAAAGCTGATTGGCCAGAAGGCAGACAGGAAGTATAGGTTGGCCTACCAGACTGATAAAACTCTGAGAAGAATAAGAGCACAGCAGAGATGCCAGCAGATGCAGAGGAAAGAAGACAACCATGCTGCTCTGAGAAAAGGTACCAAGCCACATGGCTAAACAGATGAATGGAAATAGGTTGAGTTAAGAAGAAAGAGATAGCCAATAATATGTCTGAGTCATCTGTCAATTAGCATAAAATTATAAAAGTCCTTGTGTGATAATTTGGTGCAGTGGGGCTGCAAGTGAAACTGAACCTCTGTCCTAGGCCAAAACTATGGACCAAAAATTTATTACATTAGTGCTACTCTCAACCTTGGTCAGAGGAACTTCTTTTTATATTGGGCAACATTTAATGTAGAGACTCCTAACTGGTTGAAGATCTGGGAATAATTAATTGACTACAAGTTCAAAGCTCTAAGTTGGATATCTATAGCATACTCCCCTACCAAAGTTCAAGGAATATGGAAGAGGGAGCAGAAAGAATGCTTTAGCCAGAGGACAGAGAGGGGCATTGTGAAATTTTGCCTACTTGACACAGTCATTGTCCTCATGAACTCACTATAGCTGTGGTTACCTTCACAAGACATTTGTAAAAATTAACCAGTTGACATGTTATCAGACATCATGGGTGGTCACTAAACTCCAACACACACCGCGGGACTTTAGGCAGTTAATTCTTGTGGTGGGAAGAATGAGTCCCTTAATGGCTACTAAATTGCAATTTGTTCAAGGAAATTACCCTCACATATATGATCATGCAATCAAATCTAAACAAATATTGCAGATAATAAAAAAGGTCACATAAAAATGAGAGGGGTATGTTGGGAAGATAAAGTCTCCAATTAGAGTGTAAGGAGGATAAGGTAAGATTATGGGGTTAATATGATAAAAGTATATTATATGTGTATGTTTTTGAAATTGTGAATTAATAGAAAATACTTATCACATATGCCCACTCCTCTGATCTACAGAAACTGTATGATAATAATTAAGTACCTTAAGAGCCCTTACATTTATAGTAATGTACTATGGAACAATAGAAAAATAATACAAATATAAATTATGAAGCTGTGCTTTAACAGTACAATATGGTCCTAGGCAATATTTCATAGCTGGTGCCTCTTTGAGAAGTCAGGATACCAGATAATGATACCAGACATCTCAGTAAACTTTTGATTATTCTTTAGATTTCATAGTAACTGAGGGAGGAAATTACATATAAATCACATGGGCAGAACAGGTTTAGTAAACTCAGAATATTTATTTTACCCAACCAATAATTTATTAAGTATGTGTAGCTGTCCAATAGGCAGCCATTTTTATTTTCTCCTTGTTAGTGTGTAAACATCACTCTAGCTTGCCTCCTGGGCATGTCCACGTGATTCCCATGTTGTGACCACGTCCCCACCTTCAGGGCGCTCTCTCAAACCTGGGGCACATCTACATGGTCACTCTTTAAAGAGACTCAACAGGTGGTAAGAACCTCTCTCTCCTACCCCTCTCCCTTCGCCCCTCTCTCCTCTATTTCCTTCCTTACCTTCCCTACCTGTTCCCTGGATATCCATACCCCAATAAACTCAACATGGCTTCCTGGCAGTGTGTTCCATCCTTCCATGGCAAAATACTAATACTTCTATTCTCCTCTTATAAAATAGTCACTAAGTGTTTGAAATTCATTGTAACTTTCAACCAGAAATACTGTTGTTTGCTCAGTAACTGCCTATACTGGACACCCCTTTTAGCAACCTTAATTTGTGTATGAAATTTATGTCAAAAATCCTAATAGAAATATCTGTAACCTTAAATCTCATGATCAGATCCATTTTTCCTCTCTTTCTTATGCTTTTACCAAATCATCTTTGTCTAGCATCTCATTCTAGTAGATTGGATCAAAGCTGTTAATCCAGTCTATTAATTCATCAAGCAAGTATTTATAGAATGATCTACCACATGCAAGACAGTGGAATACAACCAGCTTTATAATATGTGGTGTGTGTGCATTTTCACAGGGTTCTGAATGTAGAATAACCCTGTTCTTAATTTAATGCTCTACTTTTTGCTATCTTGAAATTCTTCATCATTTCTGAACAAGGGACTCAATTTTCACTGGGGCGCGGCAAATCATGTAGCTGGCTACAGAAGTATAATGCAAAGGGAAATATAACTGGATGAGCAGCTAATAGTGTTTCAGGAAGATATAGAAAGAGAAAGTTAAAAAAAGAAATAAGGGATAGACATAGTCATGTTTCATTGCATACATGTATGAAACTTTGAAAATTAAAGACAATTTAAAAAGATAATGTATCAAGATGCTTGTCTTGGTTCTCTTATAAAAGGACTAGGTGGTCATTGTCAAGTCTATTTCCTGTCTCTGAGCCTTAACTATATCTGTAAACTGAGAGGTTATAATTCAAAAACTGCTAATGGGAATCACTGAGGGTTAATGCTATGAATTCTAGCTTGGTGGTGGTGGCACACAACTTTAATCCCAGCACTCAGAGGCAGGTGGATCTCTGTGAGTTCAAGGCCAGCCTGATCTACAGAGTGAGTTCCAGGATGTGCTCCAAAGAGACACAGAAAAACCTTGTCTGAAAAGTACAAATTGTCCCAGAAAAAACTCTTAACATTCATTCCTGTCACCTTTTCTCTGCTCCAATGTTCCCAATACTTCCTTCAACTTCACTACTGATATTACGTTCCTCATACCCATAGGAGAAGTCATACTTGAAGTTATATAGAAAAAAACTTCATACAATATAGATGTTTAGAAATAATCAGTAATTCTCATACATGGAGAGATGAAGATGATGATTTATGTATAGAGTCAGCAATCATGTACACATGTGAGTTTGTGTTCACAAGACAGTGTTTGTTCAAACCAAGCCAGGCATTATCTGTCTTGAACCAGGGTGCCTTGCCATTCTCTGGGTCTGTGTGAAGTTTACAAACGCACTTTCATATTCACACACTCAAATCTTCATACTCATAAGAACATATACACTCACACTCTCACAGATTGCTCCTCAAAGATAGGACTTAGTTGTAGTTTTTTGTCCCAAATTAAGGAATCTCCACCCTTTGGAAGGGATTGCCAATACCCTCATCTCACTTTACTTCATTATAAATGAGCACTTGCCTAGAGTGAGGGCATCTCATCTTCTTGTTATTCTCAGATCCACTTAATGAAACAACTACCAACTGTCAATATGAAGCATAGCTGTGAATGGACTGAATTCATTGTTCTATTGTGGTATTTACTTTGGGAGACTAAAGGGTTATTCAGTGATTAAGAATGCTTAGTGGTCTTGTAGAGGAGCTGAGTTTGATTCTCAGCATCTGCACCAGAGAACACACGACTGCAATTCCAGCTCCAGACAATGAAGTGCCCTGTCTTAGGGCATCCATGGGTACAACATATGTGTGAACAAACTCAGACAAAAAGACAGACAGATAGACAGAAGTCAGACACACACACAATGAAAAAATGAATCTTCTAAAAATAAAAAGAAATTTACCTCGTGGTCAAGGGTTTACAAAAATGAATCTATTGAAGCAACTTCAAAAAATTAATAAAAACAAAGGTTCTCAGTTTAGTTTAAGAATTTCATTCTCATCTATATAACAGCTGCTCACTCCAGTGCCCCAACCACTGTCATCTAATACTGACACTTCTCTATGCCTTTCTTGCTCAAGATACTCTTAGTAAAGTATGATGGTGCTGCTACAAAATTCCATTTTTCCTCACATACTAGTTGCCATACCTGATGTAGCACTTGCATAGGCAAACTATTCTTTTCATTTATGAGACTATACTATTTTGTTATTTTGCCATTTTAACAGTCTATCTTCCTGGAATTCTTTCTTGAAACATTCTACTAAATCTGCTTGCCAAAGGTACTTTGAATCTATCAAAATTGGAATCTTATATGCTTATGAGTATGAGAGTGAACATGGAGTTATTTCTGTTACACAATGCACATTGCTCATAACATAAAGACACTACTGACATATTTTGAATAGTAGTGTATGGTATACAAGGAGAAATAAAATCATCAAATAGTAAACAGCTCCATTTATGTTTGATTTGTTTGATACACAAAAATTATAAAATAGAATAAGGAATAAAATTCTGTATCAAGAAAGTAAGCATAATAGGCACCATTTTTCAATCTCACATATTAATGGAAATTTTTAGAATCATCTTGCTTCTTTCAAGAATGCATTCCTATTGCAATGGTTGCAAATTGCTATATCAATGCCAATAATTCCAAAGTTATGATGGTCCCATCCTTGAGCTCAATTTGCTAGAACCACTGTCTAATACTTCACACCACAGGAAATTCAGATGCCTGGCTTTGCAAATGCAGGAGCAGACATTTAATACATTGGGAGCTTTACACTAGCTTGAATCATTTCATGCAATTCGACAAGGTTTTTGCTTTGTGAGTGGCCTAACTTTGGCAATGGAAGGAGCTAATCTTACTGAATCTTACCCTGTCTTTGATAACAGAATAAGGTGCAGGTCAACATGGGATCTTTGTCAGGTTGAAGCCTAAACATCAGGTAACCAAGAAAGAACAGCACATTGCAAAGCCCCTTTGCTGAGCTGTGGGAAAGTTGGTATAGCAGCATAGCACCTAAGCTACACAAAGTTCTTATTAAGTGTGACAGCAACAGCTGGAGCTGCTAGAAGTGGCAAAAGCAATGAAAGAAACTAAAGCCAGTTATGAAAAAAGAGAATACAAAGGACCTATTTTGATATACTAAATAATGAATCTCTGAGCTCCTAGAATGTATGAAAATCCCAGCAGTCTCAATGTATGGGGTTTTGTATTGAATTGTGCACAAGAGCTCTAATTTATTTTGTTTACCTCAACTCATCTTGTGACATTTTCCCTTACAAACATACAATATAATTGCATTATGAAAACCAAAAGCACCTCATGTTCTACTTGATGGAACAGAATTTCTGTGATAGAAAATTAACTTTCTCAATAAAAACTTTGAAGGTAGATATAAATCCTAGAAGTTGACATGGAAGGCCTATGTGCTTACCTTCCAATGCACCAGAAGACCTACATTATTTTATCTCTGTCTTTAATCTATTCTTCAGTCTGTTTGAATCACTTCTCAGCCACCAAACTGAAATGACTGACTTCTTATACCATGTTCTGAGTGCTGGCTCAAATTCCATTCTTTCCACAACCCCCCCAAAACAAAACAAACAATAAAACCCTTACTCTAACAAACCCAACTTTCCTTCCATTTATTATTATAGCACTAATATGTGGTGATACATTGTATATTTAAAAAAATAATCTAGAATATCAGGGGACTGAGCTATCTCTTCAGGCTCTTTTATTAGTTTGCTTGCTTTTGTTTGTTTGTTTTTTCTGAGACAAGGTTTTCTGTGTAACTGTTCCAGGTGTCCTGGAACTTGCTTTATAGACCAAGCTCATCTTTAACTCACAGAAGATCTCCTCTTCTCCCCTGCCCCAAGTGCTGGTATACTGCTTGGCTTTTAGGCCTTGAACTCAATAGATCCAGATAGATTACTGTTTTCTGAGTGATGGGATTAAAAGTGAGGGGCACCACTCCCTGACTTTCAGAGGATGACTCTGTCCTCTGATAATCCAGACTGCTTTATTAAATATACTATATATCACCACAGTAATAGTATCACATAACTAGGCCCCTACTTTCACATAATTTAGCATTGTCCTCCAACCTGATCTGCATCATGATCAGAGACATAGTACTCTTAGTGCCTTAAGAACACTCAGAACACAGTAATTTCTAAGGATGAAATGTGTAGTTTCAGTCCTGAATCTAATGCTGCCTGTATGACTAGAGGCAAGTTATATAATTTTACTCTCTTCCACTTTCTTCATTTGTGAAATGGAGGAAAAAGTATCTATCACACAGAAATAATTATGCCATAGTCTCATATTTTATTCATAAGAAATAAATTATGCTTTTGTTTTTATTTTCCAGAAATTGTCCCCTCATAAAAAGAACAGGCTTTAACAACTAGGCACATATGAATGCATTTTCACTAGAGTTAAGTTAAGCAAGTGAGGAATTACTACACTTGAATGTGACAATGCAACAAGAAAAGACACATTGAAGAGCTAAGAAGGTGATTTCACATTATCCATGCTATCCCTTTGCCAAGCCTGAGAAACATAAAGCACAGTGTAAACAGAGATGTGCTCCACGTGAAGTAGGAAGAAGGAAGTGGTACATAATCTCATCTCAAATCCTGACACTAGCTTCACTGAAGTGAACCACTCCCGGGATTAAGTGTTCAATTTAGGTATTATGAAGATTGATCCTATGCCAGGGTTTCTAAAAACATTAGCAACAACCAGTCTCCAAAAAGACATTCAAATGATCAATGGTCCATGAAAATGAGTTCAGTATCACTTATCTTTAAGAAAATACCAATCAAAACCATAATGAGGTGTTACCTTGTACCTATTAGAAAGGTGAATGTCAGATACTTGAAAGATCAGAAGTATTGGTTAAGAATGTAAAGGAAAGTAAATTCTTTCATACTGCTGTTCAGAATATGAATTAGTATGGTCATTATAGAAAAGAGTACTACATTTCACAAAACACTTGAAAATTAAGCTAATACATGATCTATCATTTCTTTTTTCATGTTCTATTTCTTTTTAAAATTTATTTATTTATTTTAATCTTTTTTATCCAGGTATCCCTTGTTCCAACTCCCTTTTCCCTCCTGACCCCTTCAGGTCAGCTTCAGCCCCCATCCCCTCCCCAGAAAGGGCAAGAGGTCCCAAGGTGAATTAACTCAGCATCCACTCCAGGCAGGTCCGATTTCCTCATCCTAATATCAAGACTGGTTTAGTTGTTCCTCTGGAGGGAATGGGCTCCAAGGTGCCAGTCCATGCTCAAAAACACAGTCTGAACCCTCCCCTTCAGGCTGCCCATACTGCCCATTTCAGTGGACAGTTGGCTATTATTGGAGGGCCTAGTACCTTTTCCTGATGGTTCTCAGGTGGCTGTTCTTCATTTAGTGAGCTCCCCAGAGCTCCAGCCAGCCACCACTGTGGGAATTTTCCTCATAGTCCCTATCCCCTTATTCACATAGACTCTTCTCCCCCACTATCAGCAGGACCAGGGACTCAGCCAGTGCTCAGCCATGTAACTCTGCTTCTACCTCTATTCATTGTTGGATGTAAATTCTGTGGTGGCACTTAGGGTGCCTATTCATTTGATTATAGGGGAAGTCCTGTTTAGGCAACACCTTTACTATTGGTAGGAGACCTAGCCAGGGACATCCTGTGAGTTTTTTTGAGGTTTTCCTAGCACCTGGTCTTTTACCAACCCCACATTGGCTTCCTCTATTAAGATCTCCATCTCTTTTTTATTTTCTTTCCTTCCTTTTTGTTCCTCTCACTCAATCATCTCTTTCTCACATAATTTGTTCCCACCTCTTCTTGGTTGTGGCCGCTTATGCTTCCAATTAGCCAAGGAGATCTTCTCTATTTTTTCATCCCAGGGGACTCCATGGATGCCTCACTTAAGTTCCTTCACATATCAAGCTGTTCAGTGGTTGTGGTTTGCAGCTTGGTTGTGCTTTGCTTTTTGTTTAAAGTCCACTCATGAGTGACTACATCCCCTGCTTATCTTTCCGGGTTTGTGATACCTTGCTCAAAAGTATATTCTCCAAATTTTAGAGTATCATTTTTTCTTACTGCTGAGTAGTATTCCATTGTGTAGGTGTACCACAGTTTGTTAATCCATTCTTCAGTTGAGGGACATCTAGGTTGTTTCCAGGTTCTTGCTATTACAAATAATGCCTCTATGAACATAGTTGAGCTAATGTCTTTGGGGTGTGAATTTGTGGTTTTTAGGGTATATGGGGAAATTTTAGGGATCATTGGGGAAATTGATTCCCAATTTTCTGATCTATCATTTCTAATTCTGAGTATATGTCCAAAGGAGAGAAATGAATATATCAAAAGTTATCTATATGCCATGTTTATTTTATTGCAGTACTAGTCACAATAGTTAAGATACACGATCTATTGAGCTGTATAAGTACACAAATACTGTGGAATATTATGCAGGAAAAAAGGTTGAAATTCTCTCACTTATGACACCATGGATAAAACTGGAGGACTTAATGGTAAGTTGAATAGCAAATACTGAATAGTTTCATTTACATGTAGAATCTGAAAAAGTTAAACTCATGGACATAGAGTAGAACAGTACTTGATAAGAGCTGGAAGGTTGAACAAGGAAACAAATTATCGAAAGTTTCAGTAATGTGGAAAGTATAAGTTGTGGAGGCATAAAACATAGAATAAAAAAGATCTTAATTATGTTAAATAATGCCTTTGTTGACCATCTTGCTATCATAATTTGACATGTTTTGCATGAAAAATATAACATTTTATTTCTGTATCTCATTCTAACTTTTAATGCATTGGCTCCTTTCTGTTGCTAAGAATTCAATATCCAAGTGTTTGAGTGGGAGAAACCACATATTTATTTTGCCTCATTGTTCTGTTCCAAAGTCTACAGGCCATTTCTGATGATGGCAGCATTATTGGTAGCATCCCAGGTTGATTTGGTATCATGTGACAAGACAAAATATATAGACCTACATACACTTAAATTTTCTGTGCTTTCACCCTCCTTTTATAAACCAGTAGAGTTCAGTCATGCATATTCTACTCTAATAGATTTAATTCATCTTAATCACTGTCCAATAGCATCAACTCTAAATATCACATTTAAATTTTTCTACATCTTAATACTAGACAATTGAGATGAATTTTTAGCATTCATCAATATATCAGCATTGATTCTCATGTGTTTTCTTTGAAGTATGCTTTTGGATCTTAGTTATTCTGACTAAGATAAAATTTCCAAGTAGGTTGAATTTGCATTTCCCAAGTGACAAAGAAAGTTGAATATTTTAAAAACTTTTTCTCAGTCATTTGTATTGAATCATTTGAGAACTCTCTGGTTGGTTCTATACTGTTTTTAATCAATATTTTTTCTTGATTATTTTTTTCCTGTTCTTTATGTAGTATATGTTTTCTATACTAGCTCTTTCTTCCATGTATAGCTGATAAATATTTTTCCCATTCTGTTGACTTTTATTCATTCAAGTGATGGTGTCCTTTGCTGTACAAAAATGTTTTTGTTTCATGAAGTCTTATTAGCTAAGTGTTGGTCTTAATGACTGCTGCCTAAATTATGATAAAAAAGCCCTTTCCCATAGCAATGAATTGAAACATATTTATACTTCATCCTCTATTAGATTCTAGGTATCCACTCTTACGTTGAGGTCCTGGATCCATTTGGAGTTGAGATTCATACAGGATGAGAAATAAGAAGCAAATTTCATCCATCTACATGTAGCTATCAAGTTTGACAAGCACTATTTGTTTTCTCCAATTAGAAGTGTGTGGTTTCACTCATGAGGTCTAGGACACTATTGCACTAATAGACATACCTGTCTAAACTTATCATTATTGTGGGTGACAAAGTTTCCAACAGGGTATGATCAATTAATTATTATTCATGTCTTTATCAAAAAACATGTAGCTGCAGGAGTATGGGTTTATGGGTGTTCAACTTTATTCCATTGGTCAGTGTGCTGGTTTGAAAGAAAATGAGCACAAAATAGGGTTGCATTATTACGATATATGAACTTGGTAGAACAGGTGTGGTCTTATTAGAGGAAGCATGCCACTGTTGTGGTTGGCTTTGAGATCTTTTATGCTTAAGCTATACCCAGTGTTACAGTTCACTTCCTATTGCCTGCAGAGCAAGATGCAGGACTCTCAGCTCCTTCTCCAGCACCATGCCTGCCTATATGCCACCATGTCCCACCATGACCATAATAAACTAAACTTCAGAAAATATAAGTCACTCCAAATAAATGTTTTCATTTCTAAGAGTTGCCATGGCCACGGTGTCTTTTAAGGCAATAAACCCCTAACTAAAACAGAAGTTGGTATCAGGGACTGGGGTGTTGCTGTGATAGGCCTGTTGACCATGTTTTCATTTGGAAGAATTTGGACTTTAGAACTTTGGGTTAAGAAAGAAGTGTGATGTATTAAGTACTGCTTAATGGGCCATACTAATAGGAGCATAGAAGATTTGAACTGTAGAAGCCTGGCTCAAGATGTTACAGAAGAGAAGAATTTTAGTATGTCCCTATCATTCTTGTGATATTTTGGTGAAGAATGTAGGTGATATTTGCCCTTGTCTGAAGAGTGTACTTGAGGCTAAAGTGAAGAGATTTGTATTAATTGCATTGGCAGAAAAAAAATCTCAAAACAACCTAAAATATAACTGTCCTGTGGTTATTAGTATTAACTATAATGAAATCATATAATGAAAAGGAGCAAGGTAAGGAAAATACAAAATATACAATTTTAGGTGAAATAGCACAATAGGAAGTGAAATGGAGCTAAGTCCAGTGTTCAAGGAGATAAACAGATTAAAAAATGAAATAAAGGGAGTGATAAGTTCAGAGCAAGATCCTACCAGCTAAGTTTCCAACCTATGAAAGGAACTAAAAGAAACAGAGATGGATGAGGTAATACATGGCATTAATCCAAGCACTGTAAAGGCAGAAGCAGGAAGATCTTTGAGTTTGAGGCCAGTCTGGTCTCAGACCCAGTTTCAGGATAGAGAAGCTTTGGCAGTGAAGGAAACCATTGAAAATGGGAAGCTGGTGAAAATGAAATTGATCGAGGGGGCATTTTCCAGTAATAGCAAATATCAGAACTTGGAAGCTTTGGCCATGTAGCTCTGTCCAAAGTTAGGGATAAAAGAAATGGGTAATGGAATCTTCCTCTTCTACTAAGGAAAGCTGCTGAGGCCTAGTATGTGTCAGGGGTGTCCCTGAATGGAGGTCTGAAGAGGCCATTGTGTGAAGCTGTGAAGTTGAAGTATAGATTGCCTTGGAGACCCGAAGATGTTGTAACTGACAGATTCACAGAATACCTGTCAAGGAAAACTGAAAGGAGGGAACCAGACAAAGACAAAGAAGTGTGTTGCAGTCAACAAAGCTGAAAGCAATTGGAGACCTTAAGAACACTTTGACATCAGACATGGAGATTCAGAGTTTGGTGTTTGCCCACCCAGCTGGTTTTTGGTCTTTCTTTGGTTCAGTATTTCCTCACTATACTCTCTTTCCTATATTTTGGAATAGTAATGCATATTCAGTGCCATTATATGTTGGAAGAATGTGATCTGCTTCTTGATTTTGATTTTATGGAGGATTATAGTTAAGAGATTGCATGAAACTAAAAAGAAACTTTGAACTTTAGAATTTTAAATAAGTTATATCCTATGGGGTGGACTTTTGAAGTTGATCTTTTATTAAATATAAAATATATCACCACATGGATCTGAATGATTTTTTGCATTATGACATGGCTCAAAGCCTTTGGAGGCCAGGTATTGAAATGTGATAGTTTGAAAGAAAATGGCCTTCAAAGGGAAAGGCACCATTAAGAAATTGTTGTCTTGTTGGAGAAAATATGTCACTGTTGGGGTTGGCTTTGATGTCCCCTATGCTTAAACTACATCCAATGTTCCAGTTCATTTTCTGATGCCTGTGAGTTAAGCTGTAGACCTCTCAGCTCCTTTTCCAGAAGCATGTCTTCTGGCATTCTACCTTGTCCCACAATGATAATGTACTAATCCTATGGAATTATAAGCCCCTCCAATTAAATATTTACCTGAATGAGAGTTTCCATGGTCATGATGTATCTTCATAGCAATAGAAACCCTAACAAAGACAGACACTGAGTCTGATTTTATACCAGTATCATGCTGTTTTTATTACTGTAGCTCCATAGTATAACTTGAAATCTCAGATAGTAAAACTGAACAGTTTGCTTGTTTTGTTTAGCATTGTTTTGGCTGCCCTGGATCTTTTGAATTTCTATATAAAATTTAAAATTATTTCTTAAATTTCTGTAGAGAATTGTACTGGAATTTTAGTGGGGATTGTGTTGAATCTATAGACTGCTTTTAGCAATATGGTCATTTTCACAATATTAATCCTGACCATTTGAACAATGGAGGTCTTCCAATCTTCTGCTATCTTTTTCATTTTTTTTCTGTACCACTACGTTTTTATCATACAAAGTATTTGCTTTTTTTTTCTTTCAAGATACTGTTTAGGCTCTTATAAATGATACTGTTTACTTCCTTTCTTTCTCAGCATCTTTGCCATTTTTTCAATTACATTTTTAATAATAAAGGAATTTATTTAAATGTTTGATTTAGTCACAAATTTCAAAGACAGTCAAACAATTTTGAAAATATACATAAAATATGATGTAATTCTAGTCTGAGTCCAATTCATTCTTCTTGTTTTGTATATAAAGTCTAGAATTAATGCTATTCATTTGAACATTTATTAAAGAGAAGTTGACCATACATTCATTGATGATGTAAACACCAATGCTTCATTAGAGTACTAATTATATAAACAATGCACAATATCTCATTCCTAGAAATTGTTCTGAGATTAAGAAGCATATAAAGAAAATCACTAGCAGAATATGAAATTTCTTGTGGAGAACTTTTTCATTATGGGCATGCTTCTCCAGATTTTTTTAAAATTACTTTTGTATTCAGCTACCTTCTTTAATATATTTATCAGCTGTGGGATATTTCTGGTGGAGTCTTTATGTTCTTTTATGTAGAGATGTACATCATCTGAAAAATATAAAGGTCCCTTTATTTCTTTAATAAAAGGTCATTGAGAGAAATGGATTATCTCTTTTAGATTTGTTAGTCAGTGAGGTCCAATAGACTACCAAACTGTTATTGGTAGTTTCCAATTGGTTATTTCCAGTTGGTTACCTTCCAAAATTTGATGTTAGATCTTATTGCTGAAGATATCAAATATCCATTGTAGGTCCGTTTCAGACACCCTAGAGTTTGCCATGGGGTGCACCCCAGATGTGACCACATCACAGCAAGACCATGCCACCCCTATCAGAGCTCACTCCTAGGTATGCCCCCAGGCATGGTACGCCCCTAGTCATGGCTGTATGTATGCCACCTTAAAAAGAAATAACAGTGGGTCGTTTTTTCTGCCCTTTCTCTTTCCTTCTTTCTTTCTTTTTTCCTTTTTTTCTTTCTCCCCTTTCCCACCTTCTACAGATATCTGAACCCCCCAAATAAACACTATGTGGCACCTAGCAGCAAATGTTTTATCTCTCCCACACACAAAATACTAACACCGTGTCATAGAATATGCACTTATCAAGTTGTTACTGACCTGTGAGCTTCATCTATACTGATTTTTATATTGCTGGAAGCTGCTATGCATGCCACTGGCAGAGAAAAGTAGTCATCAGTTTTACTCAGCTGTGCATTTTGCAAGCCACAATAATAATCAGCCTGGAAAGACTTCCCTAGTAGTGTAACAGTATCATAGACACCATGGGAGTAGCCAAACATTTTCTAATTGGTTTTAAGTAAGTCCAACTCCAGAAGATGAAACCATTACCAGTACCATTATCAGACTAAGATACTATGAAAAGAGGTCATGGGCCCTAGGCGAGAACCCACTACTATTATTCTGCTAAATGGATATAATATTAAACCAACTCCTGATGACATAGCTAAATATTAAGGTACTCTAAACCCTCATCACAAAAACTTCTGTTTGTATTAGATGACAATCAATAGAAATACATACAACTGGCCAAGGTGTAGAAAAATGAGGTAATACAGGAAGTTCATTCCTAAAGAGCATAGATAGATACATAGATAGATAGACAGACAGACAGATTTCACACACTATTCTCCAAGAGGTCAGGAAATTTTGCAGGAGATGCGTAGGAGAGAGTATAAGAGTCAAAGAGCAAACACAGTGGATACCATAGAGAATCAACACATACAAACATAAAAAGAGTATAATAGCGTGCACAAGATCCATGAAAGCTCAATCATTTGTCTGTGATTAACCTAACTCTACTCCTTATGAATGCCTGCCTTCCTCTCTCTCTCCCTCCCTCTCTCCTTCCCTCCCTCTCTTCCTTCCTTCACTGTCAATTTGATTTTTTATCTTACTGAAGGTCTTCTTTAAAGGATAGACCCATCCCTAGCCAAGAAGCTTTTGGCCTAGTCAGTAAGCTATTGGCAACCCTTAGCTGTTGGGAAAAAGAAAGGTCAGTTTTCTCTAAAAGTGAACCCCTGATATGTCGACTACATTTCAAGAATATTTGAGCAGCATAAATTGGCTCAAATATGAGGAGAAGAAAATGATACACAGTTGGGTGGGAAGGGAAGGAAAAGATTCATGAAGAGTTGGCAGAGACTTAACGAGCAAAACTGACTGAAATTTTCAAAGAACTAATAAAAATAAGTAAATATTCTCCATTATTTATGTTTATTTTTAAAGGCTAGTTTGATAAAAATTAAATAACCTTATCCGTAAAAAACAACAGAAGCCATTGTTTGCTTAAAACTTTTAACTGTTCTCAAGGTGTGTTAATGATTTAATATTAAATTTATTAATCTGATTGGTAGCATAATGAATCCTTCATGTATTTTACTATTTATCTCTCCCAATTATCCTCTTATGAGGACAATATTTCCCCAATTATAGATTCCAATACTATTGTAAAACAATTTTTTAACACTCTACAGGCATTCCTTGTTTCCTCTGAAATCTTTGGACATACAATTAAAAATTTTAGTGCTTTGGGTTAAAGCACATAAGATGTTACTGGGAGTTTTAAAAGGAAATGGGTCAGAAACTCAGTGTAAATTAGTAGATATCCAGTTCAAATGGATAATCATAATCAGCATCTTTTTATACTTGCAATACTCATCAAAATATCAATTTGAAATATTAATGACTATACTTTATAGAAGAATTCAATGCTACTGATTAGAGCACTAATAAATATTTATGTCCTATTGTAAGGTGTTATGTCTTACTTTTAGAGACCCTACAAAGAGTTGTTTAGGAATACTCTAAGTTCAAGTTTCTAGGTTCTGTGGAAATTAGATAGATAGCAAGAGCAAATTATGAATGTAAAGTTGCTAAGCTAATTACTACTGAAGTCTAGAGCAGAGCCTATAATGACAGCTAATCTAGCTATGTCAAGTTTCATTTTCTAGATACTGTGGCTTCCTCAAAAAAATAAATTAATGAAAAGTGTTTGCTTTGAGTCAGAGGTTAAAATTAAATGTGTACATCAGCTGTCTCCCACCTCAGTGTTTCTAATAGCAGAAGGCTGAAGAGACACTTACCAGGTCAGTTTCTATATCAGATTGGGAAGGTAAAATTGAGCTTAATCTTGCATTTAAATGTTCTCTCCAATCTATTCTCCTTGTGTATCTCTTTATTTTTATTTTTATCTTTTTTAGGGGGAAACCTGGAATATCAGAGCGAGGAAACAGACCACAGTTCAATCTCACCTACCTATCTTCCAGCTTCCACAGACTCACTCCTCATTGCTTCTACTGAATATCTGTCTTCCTATGCCTGTCTTAAATACCTTCTTTGCACAGTTGTTTCACATGTAGATTAATATTAAAGGTGTGAGTTACTTCTATTTGGTTGCTAGCCTGGAACTCACAGAAACACAGCAAGATCTCTGTTTCTGGATTTATGGGATTAAAGGCAAAGATCACCACTCCTAGTCTTTCTCTGTGCTGAGATTAAAGGCATGAGTTACCACTCTCTAACCCTCTATGTCTGACTGAGGATGAAACTGCTCTCTGATATTCCAGACTGGTTTCATTAAATATATAATATAGCATCACAATAGGCAGCTACACAAAGAGATCTATACACATCAGTACTTAGTCAATAGCCATATTTCTATACCAAACTGTTATGCATCATTCTTTTAATTTTTTATAGCAGACTACATTTATATCACATAAAATTTTCACTGAAATAAAACATCCATTTATAAGCATTTGACATTAAATAGAAATTAACAAACATCATTCAAATACATAGACGGTTTCTAAAGTTTTCATTTAAAATAAAATAAAACCAGGTTATAAATTCGAGGATGCTTTTTTGAGATTTCCAGCTTTTATTAAGGAGGAGAAATACTAAACAGAGTTTAAATAATATTCTAATGGGTTTACACATCAGTATAACATGTGGCTATTACTACTAATAACAAAATCACACTAGAGTTCCATTAATTTAAAATGATATTTTATATACAACTTACAAATTTGAAATGTTTGTGTTAAATCTTTTAAAAATAATATTTATAGAAGAAAACATATAATAAAAACATAGGAAAGTACTTTTCAGAATCAAACAAACTAGTGTTTGTTTACAGATTAATTCATTACTTTTTTATTCATGAAAAGAAACAAAATATTGAATAAAACAGATGTTGAGCCAACTCTGATAATTCTATAGCTCGTGAGTATTAATCATTAATTTTAAATGATAAGAGGTTTTTTTTTAACTGAATATGATCAGTTGACACAGGCATTTAAAATATCGTGAAGCAAAATGACAGCTGGTATCTTCATTGTGACACCATCACCAAAAGTCTAAACTTGCTAGTGTTTAAACTTTGAAAAGTAATTTATGCCTATAAATTTTATTACATATGATATATATACATTGTAATTTTCTGTATCCCTTTAATCTTGCTTCCAAATAACAAGCTCAATCATTTGTCCATGATTGATCTGATTCTATTCCTTGTGAATGCCTTCCTTCCCTCCTTCACTGTCTCTGATTTTTTTTTTGTCTTACTCATGGTCTTGTTTTATAGGATAGATTCTTCTTTGTATTATGTGGTAGCCAATTTACTTTCACTTTAAGGTAAAAAGGATACATGTTTCAATTTTCAAATTCCCTGATTTTTTTTTCAGCCTGAATTGTCAAGTTTTTTTTCAGTGTCTATTATAACCACAGAATATGCATAAGTCTAGATAACTATAGAGTACAGTCTAGGCTATTATTTATTTCACAACTTATTTTCATTGATTAGCAAGCTGAATTCTCTATAATAGCCCATCACCAGCTTATTTATTTTTTAATAACCTTGTTAGTCTAAAAACCTAATTTGCTTGGCATTTGGTTTCATTTGTTTTTCACAAGCTGCATCAAATAACATAAAATCAAAACTGAGTGTACAGAAAAAAGAAGTCAGTGTCTTTCACAGAATAGCAGAAGAGTACAATGAACAATTCAAGATTGTACTCAATGTACATATGAACATATGAGTCTTCTTTTGTTTAGTACTGAAACTTTCAGACTAGACACTGATAAAATTTGCCCAACCCCATGACTCTATTGAAGAATAATGAGTCTCATACTTTAAAACAGTTAGAGATATAAATCTCTGAAAAAGTCATCTGTTCACATGGCACTTATATTCTAAGGATAAAAGGCAGAAAGTAAATTAAATTCTATTTTAAGGGGCTGGAGAGATGGCTCAGAGGTTGGGAGCACTGACTGTTCTTCCAGAGGACCTGAGTTCAATTCCCAGCAAAACCACATGGTGGCTCACAACCATCTATGATGAGGTCTGGTGCCCTCTTCTGTAAAACTGTATGCATAATAAATAAATAAATCTTTAAAAAAAAAATATTAAAAAAAAAATTCTATTTTAAAAAGTACCCATAGACACAGTGAAAAAGATGGGCAAGTTTATACTTTGTAAAAGTGATGAAATTTTATTATCATTAATTGATAAGTAATAAGCCCAGAGCCTTTAGCTTGCTAAGCACAAACTCATACTGAGCCACATCCCCAGCCAATGTAATTTTAAATATTTTTGTCAAAGAAAACTTCATGTAAAATTGAAATATTGGTGAGGCAACTGAAGACCTGAGTAGAATACTGAAATATGAGTAGATGCCTTGGGATCTCAAAGCATCTGACACAAAGTCAAATTGCAAAGACAAAGAAAACCTAACCTTTTATAAGCATGGTAATGTTCATCTGAGCTCAAATAGTTGTCTTCTTATTGCATGAACTAAAGTCATACAGAATAACAAATACCCTAGATCAGCTCAAAGAGGCCTTCTGTTTCCACAATTGGATAAAAGTACTTGGGCTAAAATTCCAATCTATATTTTGCTAATTTTTTTCTATCTAGTAAATCTGCTTAATGGGTATACCACAATTTTAGCATCAATTTGGTTGGCTCTTTTTTTAAAAAAAAAAATTAATTTTGGTTCAAATAAATTCTGTCATTTGAACATTTAAAAACATGAACATATGATCACATTCCAGACAATAGGCACTCTTTACTGGAGAGCAAGAGTAAGAAGGACATTGAAGCACTACAAATATTAAATGGGCCTCTGCTTTACTCTGTCCTGGCTCTATTAGCTTTAAGCTCTTTAAACAGGTTCTTCTGTGTTTGCAGGTGGATACAGCAGCAGCGTGACTTTTAGGTGTGTATTGACCTTATCCCAGTTTAATATTAGTTTACTCTCCCTACTTTTATTTTCCACATATTTCATGTATTTTTATTAGTTGTCTCAAGCCTTTGGGGGAATTAAGTGGAGAATCGAGAGAGAAAACAGAATAAACACCTCAAAGAAAACACCAGATTGAAAATAAAGATCTGCTCCTGAAATACCTGCTTTAACATATTTACTCTTTTCTACTCTTCTCAGCAATTAAAACAAATAATTGCATAGATGTATATAAAAAAACTCTTTAAAACCAAGATTAAATATAGCTGCCCATCAACCTGGAGGTATCATGATCCACTACAGAATAAGTGCACTCTCAAATAACACCCATAGAATAGCAGTAATTTAGGTTTTTCAATAAAATAAGAGTAAATTGCATAGAATTTTGCATAGGAAGAAGACAGTAATATTTGAAGTATCATTCTACCTTGTTATCATTAAAATATTTCTTGTGACATTATTATTTTCTTTATAAGAAGATCTAATTGAGAGTCTAAAGATTTTTCAAGAAGATATGATCTATAAAATATCATGATTTTATTATATACAGAGAGCTTTTAAATGGGACATTTTAAATAAATTAAGAAATAATGTCTCATAATTTTTTAAAATAAAGCTTACCTAGAAAAAGTTATTAATCAACAAACAATTTGTTAATGTTGTCTTTGTCATTGTCACAAGCATACCCTCAGAAATCTGAATGCTTGGTGAACTTTGGTTGGACTCACCATTTGGCTTTCTACATCTTGTCTACTGTGCAATTTACTGATTTAAACTTTGAGGAGTGGTGAAGCATTGTGTTATTTAAGCACATGGTAAGTCATCCATATTTACAAGTCCTAAATGGAATCTATAAAAGTAACTGTAACAGAAAGCCTATTGAGATTTTCTTTTTTATTATCTTTTTATTTATCATCTTTTATTACTATATCAAAGACACATTTGTATTGAAATTTCTTTAAAAAGATACAGCATTGAGAATATCTTAAAGGGAGAAACTTGATAGACACAGCTTCAAATTTAACAATTTAAAATTTAATTTTTAAATTTAAAATTTATTTTAAATAATTTAAAATTATTACATTTGACCTTGTCAAGGTCAAATTAGTTGTAATTAGTTTGTTCTTATGTAGGCATATTAAATAATGAAAATAACTGTTCTCTGTATCTCTTTACTCTAAAATATATGGAACATAGAAAATAAAATCTAAAGCACCTCAAGCCAGGTTAGACTCAGCTACAGATGAAGAAAGCACACTAGGTCACAGCTAATGTCCATGGATGCACTATGGCTGCCACAAATTCTTGCTAAGCAACTCTTCTACATTCAAACCAAAAGTTTTTTGGTTTTCTGGGTTTGTGTGTGTGTGTGTGTGTGTGTGTGTAGTTTTTAAATTTTATTTATTTTTTGTCTTTTTTTTAAATAAGATCATTTCAAGTATTAAACGCCTTATTCTGTGTCTGTAACTAATAAATGAGAACAATATAATTGCAGCATAATATTTCTAGTTGTCTCTTATTCAATATGGATCAATAAAAATACGAACAAAAGGTGTAATAATGAGAAGTAGTTAGGGAGCTTGGATATCACAGAGCTGGCTATAAGTGTCCTCGTCAAAATCAATCACTACAGATTGGAGTTCTTAGTTCTCTCTGATTCCTAGCAGGAAAAAGAAAACACGGCTAAATGACGAGGACAAAATTCCCAATGCAAGTCACTGCCTCTTTCCAAATTCCTATGATTTCTAAAATCATCCGTGCCCCATAGGTCACACTTAGTAATATGCGATGTAATACACCTAGTTTATTTCCTTAACCTGTTAAAATCTCACACACACCACTAACATAACATAAATTTAAAACAAGGGTGCTGAAACTTCCTTTCTGAGAAGGACTGAGTCATAAGCCTGTTCTCAAAGGGAGAAGTGAGAGGCAGGAAGGAGTAGTGGGAAAAGGAGCAGGATTAGGTGATGATTGTTTCCAGTTCTTGCTGGATACTTGCTTAGAAAAGGAGTTTTAAGAACTTAGAATGAAATTTTGAAAGCTTGTAGTGTGAACTCTGACAATTTTAAGACACATATGTACTCCAAAGTCAAGTATCTTGATTGATATAGTGGTCTCACATTATTTTACTTTTCTATTCTATCTTTTATGTTCATTCAATTCAGCACTAATTGTTTTGAGTATGAAAAATATGTCAGGTGTTGTTTATTGATTTTTACTCTTTATTCTTTTAGGAGGCTTACCACCCAGTCCCCAAATAAATTATACATGGAGTCTTATTTGTATTTACAAATGCTCGGCCTTAACTTGGCTTGTTGTTAGCCAGCTTTTATTAACTTAAATTATCTTGTCTACTTTTTGCCTCTGCTTTTTTTTTTTTTTTACCTTTTTCTACTTCTGTAATCTTACTTTCACTCTTACTCCATTGCTGATTGTGTAGCTGGGTGGCTGGTCCCTTCAGTCCTCCTCCTTCTCTCACTTCTTTTTTTCCCTCACATTTCTGCTTTTATATACTCTTTCTGCCTGCAAGCTCCACCTATCCTTTCTCTTGCCTCACTATTATCTATTCAGTTCTTTGTGAGATCATCAAGGGTTCTAGACAGGCAAAGTAGAACATCTTCATACAGTTAAATAAATGCTGCATAAACAATAGTAACACATCTTAATATTCCACATCAGGCATATGGGAAAAGAGCAAATGGCCAATGTTTCCTTATTTAATATCTTGTATATCTATAAAACAAAGAAAATTATATATATATATTTCATATAGGTGTTTTAAAATGTGTTTGCATATGAATTTTAGAATGACAAAATGTAATTAACACATGGATTAACTTATGGAGTAAATTTTATATGTGATCACAAAAGGATGATAATTGGGTAAAATAATGCAATTTTGAATTTCTTACTATTTATTGTGCATATGAAAGCCTCAGAGTATCCTAAATAATTTTTGACTGCTTAGCCATAAACCAAACATCTATATCATACCTCCTCCAAAACTCAGGAAACAAACATCCTAGAAGAAGGAAAAGAAAGAATGCATGAGTAATAGGATGGAGATATGGCAGGGCTGTTGCATCCATGAACTCATCTTGGCTACAGTAACCTCACAAGTTCCAGCCTGCTAAATAACAGTATGGATAAGAAATGAGCACACAAATCTGTAACCTAGTCAATGAACGATTGGCAGTTACTGGTAGCTAAGGGAGTGGGGGACACTTTTCTTCTTGGGGATAGACAATGGTAAGTTGTTCATGATCCAGTAATAAAGATGTGCACACATGAAGCATTAATTAAAGCCAGTGGGCTAAAGAAAACAAAAAGACATGAAAGCCAGAGGGGACATTCTTGAAAGAATGGTTCAGGGGGGAGGGAAAAGTAGATAAGAGAGGGAAATAGAGGGTGAATAAAATTAAAATCCATTTATTTGCATGAAAGTTTCTAACAGAAAGATAATTCTGCAGCTATCTATATAAAATTTAAAGCCCCCAACATGGTATCAGAATTTCAAACTCTTCTTACTATTTCTCCCTTCTTCAGATATATTGTCATACATCTTCAGAAAAATATTACATCAACTATCTTTATATTCAAACAGATTTCCAAACAAAGGATATGGAATATCCTGTCTCAAGAAGAACAGTAGGACATCAGTAATCAGAACACACAACTTTAAGTTAGAAATTAAAGTTGCTTTTCCATAATGAAACAATTTGAAACATTGACATCTCTACTGTACTAACCTATAATTCATAGGCATCTTTAACTGACTCTCAAGCATCTAGATATTGAATTGGATGATGCATACTTCTAATAAAAAGAATAGGATTCATATTTATGCTTCAAGTGAACTATGGGTTTCATTTCACATGTTTTTCTTCTAGGGAATGTCATAGCCCTAACCCTTCCCTTAAAGCAAGGCTTATATTGTCTTAATCAAAATTGAAATATGCATTGATCTCACAAGCCTACCCAAGCATCAAGGAAATACTAAAGTTTATGTGATCATTTTACAAAGAGGGCATTGAAATGATGCATACAGGAAAGAAATCATTTACCCCTGACTGTCAGCAATAGTACAGAGATATTTAAACTGGCAACTCCTTTACACACTTTTCTTGTTAACAATGTCACACAAATGAAGTGCACACATCCTGTCACCATTAAGTATACATGAATAAGCATGCATATACTAACAGGACTTTAAGAATTGTCATGAGATAACAAAGACTACATGATATAGCTAAATACAGTTTTAAATAAAGCATATGATATACTTTGCTTGCCTTTGAAAATTATATTTGTTGATTAATAATATTTCACAGCTTATGGATAATGTCATTAACAATAAATTGTTGATCTGACATGTAGCATAGCAAACTTAAAATTGTTTGGCTTAATACTAGATGGTGTCAGTAAGTTGTCACATTTAGTTCTTATATCTGTTTTAGATAGTTTTTTTTTTAATTCCTCCTAGTTCTCACTGTATTACTTTAAAGTTCTTAATTTTCATTTAAATGCTTCATGGAATCTATTTTGATTATAGTCCTTGTTCTCTTCCAGCTCCTTTCAGATTCTCTCTCCAATCCACGCAACTTGCATTACTTATAATTTTTGAGACTGCCTATACACTTGCTTGGAGTTAACACCTCTATTGGGTTGTATATAAGTTCATAATAAATATAAGCACAAACATAATATATAAAAATTAAAAATATATAATCACCCACAAAGGTTGACAGAAGAATGAACATATGCTGTGACAAGGTGCCATATTTTATAAGCAATAGATTTTCTCTAACCAGATATTGCCTATAATATGCAATCTATAATCTGTAGCTCAGAAGATGAAGACAGGATTATTTTAAGTTCAAGGCCAACCTGAGATACAGATAGAGAGAGAGAGAGAGAGAGAGAGAGAGAGAGAGAGAGAGAGAGAGAGAGAGAGAGACTAGGACAAAAAACATATGTATTATCATTTCTAGAAAAACATAAAAAGAATGTAAATTGGTATAAAAGAAACTGAAATACAACACTAAAAAATTTTGATTATCCAAAATGAAAGAATGAAAGGAAGCTCACAAGAAAAGTAAAGAACAACAAGAAACAGATAGGATTTAGGGTGCAGTTTAGTGGTAGATTGCTAGTGCTGCATTCACAACATCATATGAATATTACAAATACATAAAGAAAAACCCAAGCATATAAATAAAAATATCAAATGGAAAAGAATGTTGATAGCCTAATATAAGTGATACAATTATCTCTTAAAAATCAAGAAACATTATGAATTGTCTACAAAATGTATTTTAAATACAGCAGTACCAACAGCTTAATAATGGAAGAAACTAAGACAGTTAATTCAGCTGCAATAGCTGTCATGATGCACTAATACTTAGATGTTTGCTACTGATAAAAATGGGCATTTTGTAACTATAAAAGGGCAATTCATCAAGGATGTATAGTCATTATAAATATATGCAACTATTAAAATATCTAATAAGCTGTGGTTTTCTGCAATGGTCTCAATTTGCTCTAAAGAGAGGCTTCTTTGATAAAGGTAAGAACCACTCTTACTTGTGGGTATAAGAATAAAATTTAGATTATAGTAAGGAGTTAGTTATGTTGGTCTATCACAGTGACAGTAGTAGATTCTTTTCTAAAGTTCATAGCCTCACTAGCACCAGAAAACTGACTAGATTTCCTATATGCAGCATAATTTCCCTCCTGTGGAGTGGCCGTGAAGTGCTGTCAGACACCCATAGGTTGCCACCAACATCTGAGTGCCACTTCTTATACCTTTATACATTTATTGCCATGCTAGTAACATTACTGGTATTCATGGTAGTACTGAGATCTATGGACATTGGGAAGCCCAGGCCAATTGACAACACCAACCTTACAATTTGTATATCTATGGCTCAGGTAACATTGCAGAAAGGGAAAAATTATAGCATCAAAATATTAGAAAGTCTATTATGAAAGAGATTCTCCTAGAAATGGTACCTAAAGAAGAATAGAGCAAAAGCAGCATAAGTAGAAATTTTAAGGTGAAAGGGGAAAAGTTTATGAGGCTCTCATCCATAAACAAAGAACTATAAGCAGCAACTATTAACTGCTGGGAAAAGGGAAATGTAACCTCTGGGGATGAGTCTCCTTATTGGTTGTTCAATGCAGAATGGTCAGCCTTAAAACTATATTAAAAACAAACAATTGTAGTAGTATGTTTCTGGTCTGGACTTTTAATCCTAGTCCTGTGATTTGGAGCCATTTTTAGCCCCACTGCTGCTTAGAACAAATAATTACACAAAGGCTTATATTAATTTTATACTGGTTGACCTAGGGCTCAGACATATAACTTGCTAAATCTTTACTTTTAAACTGTCCTTTTTTTATTGTTTTGAAAATCAATATTAAACTTTATATAAAAAGCTAAACAGTCAGAATAGCTAAAAAAAACCAAACAAACCATACACTAATTAAACTTCTCTTTTCTCTAAAATACATGAAACTTGTAAAATAAAATCTAATCCTCCTCAAACCAGGTTAGGCTCAGCTATAGATAAAGAAAGCACAGTAGGTCACAGCTAATGCCCACAAATGCACTATGGCCACCCTACTACAGTCAAAACAGAAGTTTTGTTTTGTTTTGCTTTGTGTGCATATACGTGTGTGTGTGTGTGTGTGTGTGTGTGTGTGTGTGTTTTAAATCACTTTATTTACCCATCATCTTCCAATGAAAAAGAATGTTTTTGCTTAAAGTCCACTAATGAATGAGTTCATCCCCTACTTTTCCTTCTGGGTTTGTGAGACTTTGCTCAGAAGGATATTTTCCAAATCCATCCATTTGCCTGAGAATTTTAGTATACCATTTTTTCTTACTGCTGTGTAATATTCCATATTTTTATCTTGTTCAGCTATGTGGCTCGGTACCTATTCTCAGAGTAGCATTTCAACTTCTTTCCTCTGTGTCTTTGGCCATCTCATTGTGGTGTCTCCATAGTGTCTCTCTGGTTTCTCTGCTTTGTTCTTTCTGTTCTCAGAGTTTTCTTAGTCTGGTAGCCCCACCCACACTTTCTATCTGCCATCAGCCTATCAGTGTTTATTAAACCAGTAGGCAGAACAATTATTTACAGAGTAACATGGTTCCACTACATATCCCCTTTTGACTTTTTAAAACAAAAGAATCCCAAAATTAATATCCTTTTTCCCCATTATCTATAACAACTTATCAACAACACTGTAAACAAACATCCATAATCCAATTTTTGGGAATGTGGGCATAGTTCTCATGGCTAACTCATGCTAAATGGGGGAGCTGGCAATTCCATAGGGATCCAAAGAAAAATTTAGGATTATGAACAAGTCCTTAGTCAAATAGTCTGTAAGGCTGGGTCATCTTAGCCAGTATCCTTGAAGTTGTTTTAAATGCAGAGCTCAGAAGAAACTGCAACAGAGGTGGTCTAACATGATGGATATCTGGGCCATCCAGTTCTACTAGAGAATATTCAAGGTCTTCCTCAATTAAAATTTATTTTCTCTAATCAGGAATAAATCCAAATCTTCTCATTTTCTATAAAAATCAAAAGAAAACCTCTTCTTCAAAGTAGCTTATATTTTGATTTCAATTTTAAAGCTAACTCATTTATAAAATATATAGGTTGAATTAATCCAACAGCATTTATATTCAAATGGCTTTTAGCAGCTTTTACTGCTTCATTTTTAGTCCAAAAAACTTAAAGACAAGACAATAGCATACAGTATCCAGACACTGTTTGTATTTTCCATCTTTACATGGCTTATTATTATTTTATTCTATTTCTTTTTTAAAGGACTTTATCCTTTTTCTTTTCTCTTACAAGCCTATGTATATTTTTAAACACATTCTAAACCATTTAGAGTTGTTTGAATCTGTCTTTACTGTATATCTCTAGTTTCTTATCTTTTTCTGAGCACAACTTTGCTTGGCTAGGATGGCTGACTCTACCCAGCTGCCTCTATTTCTTTCTGTTTCTGACCATGCTTTTAATCTGACAAAGTGTGGCTAAGGATTAAAGGCTTCACTAAAGTGGCTGGCTGGTTCCACCCAGCTCCTAGTCTAGCTTCATAGGATTTAACTTTTTAGCAGAGGTACTGTGAGGACCCACAATTACCACTCTGGGGAATTTTAGGATCCATATAATCACTAAGTAAAACATTGCTATCTGCTGCTCATGAACTCCATTTCAGTATTTGGCAGCAGGGCTTCTTAAAAAGATGCGCAAGCGTTTTGCCACTAACACTGAGTCAGGAAACATCTCTTTAAAAAGCTGTACCTCTGCCTGCCTCCAGCAAACAGGAGTGACCTAAGAAAATGCTGCTGCTACTAAGAAGCCTTCTTTGACTCTGTTCCCTTTTTCCTGTGAGAACAGAAACCTTAAATCTACCAAATGCAGCTTGTTTCTTACATTGAGGTTCAGGAACTTGCTTTGTTGCAGTTTAAGCTGCACTTTATTTAATTCAAGTCTACAGGCCACTTCAATAAGATGCACTGAAAAGAAGATAGCCCCAGTTTAACTAGCAGTGTTCCTGAGAGCAAACCAGAGCCCAGTTAGAAGAACAGTAGTCTATAGAGTGGTTCGTCTACACTTTCCAAATGTTAAGGCCAAGGAAAATAAACCTTCAAAACTCATTCTGGATTACAGAATATCCACAAAGAAGACAGACATATACTAAGGGTGCTTTGGAATTTCATCTTGTTCTGAGGAAAATATTGTGAAATATAGGATGAAAATAAGTACACAAATGTGAATATGAACTATATACATATCCTATATATTGTATGTGAAAACTAATGAATCAGTAAAATCTCTAGATTTTAATACTAATACTAGGATCTATGTAAGAGAATAATCTTGCTCTTTAGAAATACGTACTGAAACATAGATGTTTAAAGGGGCATGACATTTCTAATTTATTCTCAAATTGTTCAGAGAAAAATTTATAAATATAATTATGCTCTGCAATAAAATTTGTGCATCTGGATAAATGATGTGTGGGTATGCCCTGAACCATGTTTGAAACCTTTCACTCCATACCAACTAGTTATAATTGAAGGTTTAAGAATTGAACCTTTTTAATCATAAAGACTGAGGCAATTCCTCAAAAATACTTTTAAAATTTTAAAATAACAAGTTTTTAAAAAGATCAACAATTTTCTAACAATTTTTGAAAGTATAATGATAATTAGGGGAGGGGATGTGGGGAATAGCTTTGTCTCTAGCAGATATCTTTGTGGTAATACATATTTAATAAAATTAATCTGGAATATCAGGAGAGTCAACTACAGAGCCAAGCCATGAAAGCCAGGCAGAGGTGGCATATGCCATTAGTCCTGACACTTAGAATACAGAGGCAGGAGGATCTCTATAAGTTTGAGGCGAACCTGGTCTACAGAGCTGTCCAGGACAGCCAAGACTGTTACACAGAAAACCCTGTGTTTAAAATACAAAACAAAAACCAAAAATTCTGAAGAGATGGCTCTATCCTCTGATATTCTAGAATATTTTTATTAAATATATATCACCACATATCTTGTTTAAGTATCTCATTTAAATTTGTATGCTAGACCTCAGTAAATGATCTGTAACTTTTATAAACAAAAACTTTTACACTCCAGTGTACAACACAGCTGCAGTATAGACTCAATCCTGTTAGAAAGCAATAGTGGTTTGCAGTTTGGTTTTGTTTCTTTTGTTTTTCTTTTTTTGTAAATCTATTGTCTTCATAACAGATTGAGGAAAATTTTAGTTTAAAGAGGAATAGAAATAAGTAGTAGACTTTCAAGATGAGGATAATATAGACTTTTTTTATTTTTCACTTCAAAAAAGAGGTAGGGTAAAAAGAGATGGAAAAGAGAATGTTGACAAAAGCAAAGGGAGAAAAATGAGAAAATAAAAGTTGTCACTCACCATATGTATGGCAGAATGTTCATCTGTATGCTGTAAATAAAGGAACTGTTTTGGCCTCTGTTGAGTGCCATAGAAGTAGGTGGAGGAATTAGAGGATAGGCAGGAGAAGGAGGTTGGAGTCAGACAGTCTCAGTCCAGCTGCCAAGGAAGAAGCATTAGGACCACAGGTGACTAGGGACCACGGGCCACATGGAAAAACAGATTAATACAAATGGGTTGAATTAAGATGAGAGAGTTAGCCAGCAATGTGCCTGAGAAAGAGGTCAAACAGCATGAAATTAATAAAAGTGTCTGGATCTTTTTTTTTGGGGGGGGGGTGGTGGGAAAGCTGCTACCAGTGAGTCAGACCTCTGGCCCATATGGGTTCAGAAACCTTGTACAACACATATATAACTCATAAAGTATATCTTAAATAGATGTGTTACATGCATTTTTATGGTTAAGAACACTGAATGTGAAAGCTAAGCTTTCAAAAGTATTTTAAAGTATATAATAATCTATCATTAATTATAGAATTTTATACCCACTGAGTAATACAAGGAAGCTTTTGGAATTTTTTTTGGAGGTGAAGCTTGTGTATAGTGCTTTGATGGCAGGATGGTGTCAATGCCTGACTATGTCCAAATTTAACAAAATATCTATATTAACTATGTAAAGCATTTATATACTGATTAAAACTCAGTGTAACTTAAAAATCTAATCTAACATGTACATAAAAATGATATTGCATATCTAGTTCTTAAAGTCTTTTAGCAGTCTTCTCTTCATACTAACTTCTACACAAACATTGCCTTTGCTGGCCCTTATCTTTCCTCTTCTATGCACTGACTTCACAGAGAAGATTTTAAGTGGACATTTCTTGTCTTTCTTTCTTAGCTTTGGACAGTCTTTCCAATTCACTCTTGTAGATGTGGTGATTTCCAAACTGTCACATCAAAACTAACATTTTTCAGGATGCCTGGTGATTTACAATGCAGTCAAATGCAATGATCTATTCATAGTTTTCAATTTGTTCCATCCTGATTCAACTCTTCATATAGACTTCTGACAAAATGTCACATCTTCATACATAATTCCCAACTTAAACATTTCACTATTCTATTTTCACAATTATCACTAATTCAACACACACACACATGCACACCCACCCATGCACATGTACATATGCTATGGTTCTTTATTGTTTGACTCCAATCCTATAATATGACACTCATGAAAATACCTACTTATATTTATTTAACTGCTACTGGTGAATGAAATTGGTGCAGTAGATATCCTTGGCTTAAATGCTATTAGGAAAGACCTTATGTTAACTAGATCAGTCCCCTATTTTTATAGGAGCAGCATGTTAAGCCCCAGAAACCAGAAGGATCAAATGGCATTTTAAAGGGTGACAGAATTTTTTGGTGATAGAGCCAAGGTTAGTGTTGAGGTTTTTTGATTCCTAGCCGAGACATCTTTCTGTTGATCCTTTCTGCCATCTACTGTCATTTATACTGAGCAAGACAGTGGGGAAATACTTCAGTGAACTTCATATTGACACTGTGTTCAAGTGAAAGGAAGGTGCTGAACAGGCATAATGACATTGTGTTGAAGTGAAAGGAAGATGCTGAACAGTATCACAAATTTATTAGTTTCTTTTTGCATTTATTCACTGATTTTTATTGACTGCCAACCCTATACAAGACATGGCTTATGCTGAATTTTAAAGAAGTAGCTATTCCCGGCGAAAAATTTTTGCCTGTGCAAAGGGAATAAATCCAATTAATTTAACACAATAAAAAACAAGTCTGAAATGAATGGTAAGAAATTTCATGCAGCTCCAGAGGAGGCCCTAATTTTGCTCAGCTAAAATGATTATTAAAAGCATCCCTTTAAGAATGAGGAGGGCAAGTCAATGGAGAATAGTATGAAGAAGGGTGTAAGAGAATGTCAATGAAGGTATCCTGAGAAGATTGAGTTGAGCAGTTAAGAGCCTCCAAGTTCAGGTAGTGCTACTGGAATTTAACAAAACATTTAGATAAGAATAGAAAGGACTTTTCAAATAAGGCTATAAGAGTTTGGGTTTTATTTACGTACTCAATTGTAAGTTGCTAAGTCCATTTTAAATATATGAAGAAATGACAGTTGTGTTTCCTGGAAGAAGGAATAGCATACAAAAAGTGCTTTTAAAAGAATGATTTGTTATAGGATGGGCTAGCAGGGGAATAATTAATGTATATTCATGGGTTTGTAAGGTTAGAAATGGTTCAAGAAAGAAGTAAATAGCTGGAGAGTTCTATTAGTGAAGTATTTCATTAATGTTGAAATAGAGCATACAATTCTGATAATTTACATAGGAAGCAAAAAGACTGATTCAGGACTATAGTCTAGATTTTAAGAAAGGAAATAAAAAGCTTTCACTTTTTGCTCCCAGAAGCCATATTAGCCAAGTAAATAAAATGAAAATGTGTCTGAGTACATAGACAACTTAAATACAATAATTGCAAACATAATTTTTCTTGTAAGTGCATTGACATTTTTTATACTTTTGATTTCATTTAAAAATATCTCTCATGATTTTGAACATTAATCTTATGAGCCACTAATGAACCACATCCAAATGCTGACATAGATTTAGGCCCAGTGATTGGATGTTTAGGGCCTGGGTCTCTAATGCACTAGTATAATCATCTACCAAGAATTAGTATGACTGTGAAGGATATGAGACATCTAAAATAGTCCTTCCCCAAAACAAAGACAACATTGCAGAAAAGAAGGGCAGGAAGATTTACAGAGACAGAAGTTGGGGATGACAACTGAGAAATAGAGTCTTCTGGATATGACAGGGACAATGTACTCATGAACTCATAACAGCTGTGGCTGACTAAACATAACCTACCTAAGATCAAGCCTATCAAGCTTCCATTATAGATAGGAAAGGGGCTCCTGTTGTTCCACACCTAGCTGAAGCTATTGCTAGGCAACAGTTACTGAGGGAGGGAGTGTCAGTTTTCTCCAGGAATATGATCTCCCATAGATTGTCCATGCTTTATTGAATATCTATATATCTGTGCATATAGGGATAACTCTAATTGAACTCACTGGGTTGAAAATAAAGGACATGAAGTTAGAAATATGACATGCTAGGAGGGACTTGGTGGGGTTGGAGAGGGAAGCAGGGGTAGATATAATCAAAATACATTGCAAGCACACATGAAATTGTCTAATACACAAAATAAAATGTAATATTATTGTGAATAAGAGCAAATAATTTGGGACAAAGAAAATTACACTTTTAGAAGCCTATCTCTTTTAAGTTGTTTTCTTTGGAGAGACAAAACCTCAGATCAAACTGTTTTAATAATATCTAGTCACTAAATTTGATGCCTTCAGAGTAATTTACCTACTGTGTTCTTCCACTGTCACTCTTCTTCCTGCTCAAAACTGTTTTATGAATCTCCACTATCTACTTCAGAATGTTAAGCTATACTGGCTTGACTTTCAAAGTTCTGCTTTAGTTATGTCCCTCTAGTCAATCTTATTTGCCATAGTATGCAACATTTTGGTCTCTGCTACACTGTTTAAATCCTACAAGCATACACTATTCCTTGAATGTCAATTCTTATCAATTGCATTGTCAATTCTTCCTTGAATGACTTCTCTTGGTCCTACAATCATAACACTCTCCCTATTTTATGAGACATCTGCTGCTCATGATGCTGCCTTTCACTAAATCCTGTCAATATACACATAGAACCACTGTGTGTTTGACTTTAGTATATTTGTTATGTTTAGTGGAAAAGGTAAAAACTTCAACCCAGACAACTCTAAGTTTGAATCCTAAATCTTATACTTAGTAGTAAATCATGCTATACATGGCGTATTTCTTTTCTCTAAACCTTAAATTATATAGACACAACAAATCCTAGTGCTACACATATTCATGACCTATGTATTTGTAAGGCTGACACAGGAAAACTCCCAAGAGTTTGAGAGCAGTTTGGCTCTTATAGGAACCAATTTTAGAAGCTTATTGTGTTAGTCATCTTTATAAGATTGAATTATACTCAAAATACACAAGTTTTAAGGAAGAAACACTTATTTTGGCTTATAGCATCAGAGTTTCAGTTTATCATTGGTCATAGGCTTCTGAAGATTTAGGTTCAGGGGAGAAGTTAAACACTGTAATTTTGCATGATGATAAATCTATTTACTTCACGGCAACTGGAGAGGGGAGAAGGAGAGAGACTGAGAGACAGAGAGAGAGAGAGAGAGAGATTTGTTCCAGTCTCAACATTCCTATAATATGTTACCAACTATGTTACATGTTACATGCTATTGCAATGACTCATAACCTAAAATTTCCCCTGTCCAGTTGCAATATGCTGGCAACCAAGCTTTTAATCTATGACCTTTGTGGGAACAGGCATGATCTAAACTTTAAGAATTTTTATGAGTATTATTATGAAACAATGTATACAGGATCTAGACATGCTGCTGATAATTTATACAATAATTATTTTATTTTCATTATTTCATTTAAAACATGGCATTTCTTACTCAGCATCTAACATAGAATTGAATAAATAGTATACCATTAGTAAAAATCTAGATAATTATTGATCAATCAGTTCACTCTTATAACTTGTTATTAAAGTAAATAAATACTTCTAAACCAGCACACACAACCAACTCTACACATATCAGACAGATATGAATGTCAATCCTCTGTGTTTTCAATTGGGTTACTATTTTTGAAAAAAAGAAATCAATGGGAAGTTTCCATATTTGCAAAATAAAGACAGGAGACTGACCTTTAAAAGATTTAAAACCTTCTTCTGATTACTTTATTCATCTCTGGGACTCTTTCTTTACTCACCAAGTTTTATTTGCTAATTAATCATATTACAATGAGTAACTGAAAACAAACATGCCAATCATGAGGCTGTGGCCTTATTTTAGAGAAAAAAATGCATCTGAATAGAGTGAGTTGTACCATCACATTAACAAGGTAGGAATTCCAATACATTTCCCATCTCCTATAGAAATGTTTAAAATATTTCAATTATGCCTAAGCTCAATATATTTTATAGGAGTATACAGAAAATCCCCTTTACCTCAGTTTCCAAAAAGTAGTATGGCAAACATAAAAAGTAAAAAAAAAAAAAGAGGAACATGATCATTGTTACAAGTGGTGACAGATACTACCATTCTTCTTAATTTTCAACGAAGAATAGGGAAAAGAAATAGCATATCATTTATTTGGAGGACTAAACTGTTTTTTTTAACATTTTGATACATTGTTACAAGTTTTGCCCAACTTTCTAGTTTAAGTTGTGTCACTAATAGGTCAATGCCTATCTTGTACACATGCTAACCCAAATTTTTTGCATAGATCAAACCTGATATCTGATAATCTTTTGATGCTGAATGACAGAATTTCTTCAAGCTTGAGTTACTGAAGTCATTTCAAAGGGGCATTCTATCCAAAGTTAAAGTTTTGTATTACTTGAAAAATTGTATTTAGAGATTTAATGATTGCCTGTAGCAAGATGTCAAGCTCTTTTATTTTTAGTGAAAACATAGATATGATAGAAAAATATCTCTGAAATATTGAGAAAATATTTAGCACTGATCAGTGTGAAAAAAATTGATATGTTTTTCCTGATATTCTTGGAAAAAATAAAAGGTTTAAGGAAAGGTTATATTGACAAAGATTTTAAGAAGCTGTTATTTACAGAAAGTGTTGGTATGAGGGAAAGTTAGCAATTTTATCAGAACATAAATATATATATATTTGAGACCAGATATCTCTGTGTAGAACTGGCTGTGCTGGAACTCATTATGTAGCTCAGGGTGGACTCAAAATCACAGGAATCCACCTGCTTTTGCCTCTTGGCACTGGGATTAAAGGTATTTGCCACTATAATAAGATAAAAAATTACATGTATTCTTTTATTTAGTAATTCCACTTCATATATTTTGTGTTTGTATTGCCATGTTGAAGAAACAATCATTCTATCTTTGGGCTGGAAAATTATACAACTATTTAAAATTCCCTATCATTTATCATATGGAATAGTGTTCAAACAATGTCAATCTTGGAACAATAAATCATAATGACAGTTGAAAAGTCATGCTCAAATATGGAAAAATAAATATATGGGCACATATATACCCCAATACAGTAATACATGTAACAACCAGTACACACTTATTTATTTTAATCCTTTTAATTAGCAAAAATTATGTATTTCCCATGACATTTTCATATAATTTATCATTATACTTGTTCATATTTGCCTTCACTCCATTCCTTATCCCTGTTCCCTTTTCCCTTCTGTAGTATTTTTATATAGATACTCAGAAATTCTATATCAGCATTTTATGCACACACACACAAACACACACACACATAAAATTGGCATTTGCTAGAAAGTGGATGGAACATATAATCATTATGCCTGTTTATTATGATGTGTAGAATGTAGATGTATATATGTAGGTCATGAAAGTAGGAAGAAGAAAGTATTTAGTAGAAGATGAAGAAAAAAGTGACAATAATATACATGTGATATAAAAAGCAGAAGGTGAGAATATATGGGATGGAGGAGACAGGCATAATAAGATGTAGGCATAGTCGAAGTTTTTTTGAAAATTATTCCAATAATACAGTAAATAATTCTGTGGGATGATATACAAAATAGCATGAAGTTATAAACTTTCTATACAAGAAATAATCAGCAGGGCAAAGAGATGCCTACAAAACAGGGAGAAACCTTTGCTGATTAAACATGTACCAGGGCATAAATAAGTATGCTCTACAAAGAACTCAAAACTTTAATTACATAGTTATTTTATACTGCCTCAATCACTGACCTATTTGTTTCCCCGATTTTTTTCATTTTTAAGTATTGAAGAGGTCTCTTGGGTGTTGAGAGAATTCAGAAGATAAAAGTGCTTACTTAAAATCAACCTGATCATATGAGTTTGATCCTAGAAATCCATATGTTAGAAAAGAACTGAATCCCACAAGTTTTTATCTAACCTTCACAGGTCGCCATGATGTTAGTGTGTGCACACACACTCGTACACACACAAATAAGTAAAATAGAATAACTAGGCCCTCAATGAATTTCTATGTAGTGTATATATTGTATTAATACATAAAATTGAGAAAATTAAGTCTATATTTAATAATACATTCAAATAATAAAATCACATAGCTATATATCATTGTGTGTGTGTGTGTGTGTGTGTGTGTGTGTGTGTGTGTGTGTGTATTATTTTTTGAGATAGGGATTCTGTGTGTAGTCCAAGCTGTCCTGGACCTCACTCTGTAGACCAAGCTGGACTCAACCATGAAGATTTGCTTGCCTCTTCTTCTCTAGTATTGGTATTAAAGGTGTGCATAACCAAACCAGGAATATATATCTTTCAAGAACAAAAATAAGTTTTTTCCAAAGTCAAAACAGATGCTGAGAAGATTGCTCTTGTTTTCCACATGTAAAAAATCTGTTTAATGCTTAGCTTGATATACACAAATTTTTAAATTTGATTTTTCAACCAGTATTTTGTAATGTAATTTTCATTTGAGATATTTAAAAAATATGGCCCCAAGATATTTAGTTGAAACTGAAAGAATTTTGTTAACCATTTCAAAAAAGTGTGAGTGATCTTTGATACAATGCCAGACAGAGTAATAACATTTTAAGAGCTAGCTGAAATGTGGAATCTGATATCATAACAACTAATTTTTTTAACCATTCCTCATTAACATCTTTTGGCCTATGTTTCTATTTAAATGGATATTTATTCATGCATTATTTGTATTAATATTTATTGGTTGCTTAGGAAATACTGTTTCACCAAGGAAGTATATCTTTTATATTTCGACACTATGTCTTTTTATTTATTTATTTATTTATTTATTTATTATATAAAAAAGTTTTTTTTTAATCCATGCATCACATTGTTCCAACTCCCTTCCCCTTACCAATCCCTCCCAGTCAGCCTTCAGCCTCCCTCCTCCCTATTCCCCATCCCTTGCCCAGAAAGGGCAAGAGGTCCCAAGATATATCAGCTCAGAATACTCTCTAAGCAAGCCCAATTTCCTCATCCTAGTATCAAGACTGGGTTTATCATTCTTCAATATTCAAAATATAGTATTTATTATTATTACCATTAATTTCATTGACACTGCTAGAAAAGTAGTTATAAGATTATGGATCTTAAAACTGTGGCCTGTAGAGATAACTATAATTACACACAATAGAATGTTTGTAGAAGGTTACACAAAAATAGAAAAGCTGCTATATCTGGCTAGTTAGAAAAACAAAGAATATGTCTCAATGTAATCTTCATTTTGCTGTCTAAATTTTTCACTGGGTTCAAATTTTCAAATTCAAACATCAAGATTCACATTAGTTTTCTCCTTATTTTCTTAGACAATATTAAGTTATTTCAGTTATAATTTTTACTGTAAGAAAAAGCTTACCTTTGAGAATTGGGGCTTATAGTCCCAGTGACTTTTGTGTATATATCATAAAAGTCACAAACACATTATGATTATTTAAAGAAATTATTATTCAGTTGGACACAATTCTTCACATTAGTATTTAACTCTTTTTACTTGCTTCTCTTTCAAATAATAAATAGTCAAAAGTTAAAAGCTATCAACATACCCTTTATAATTTAAAAATATATCTCTAATATAGCTATTCTGTAAGCATAGCATTTAAAATAAAAAAGAACAAAATTTTGTATAAAAGTCCCTGTGAACTCAGTTCTTAGGCATCCTGTTCTGTGTAAGAAGCATTGATTGACAAGTAGCGATTCAGCACAAAATTCTATTTCAAATGGTTTGGATTTTGATCAACACTAGAGGATGCTTGAAATAGAGAGAAGAGGCTTTTATGAAGGTCTAAGAGCACAGCTGTAGATCTGATTTGATGGTCCTTCAGAACCATGTGTCCCATCACTTGACCCACTTTTGCCGTAGCAAGGACAAAATGTTACTGTTAGGAAGAAGAAATATTATAAACTTGGATGGATCACTTACAGGAAAGTACAAGTTCATCAATTGTTAATGAACTATACAGCATTTACTTTTATAGTGGAAATATACTCAACTTGAATAATATTTGAGCAACAGACTTATAATTTCTATGACAATCTCAAAACTGGATCATCAATAATCTTGGGGCATTGATGAAACCATTTAAGTCAATCACTTAAACAACAAACTAGAAATTATTTGTTTTGTTTCTCATTTTTCTTTGTACTCTGTCAAAATCAGGTTCTTTAAAATTAATGAACACCTTTAACAATGAAACAGAATACAAGATTAACTCAAAGAAATCAGTAGCCCTCCTATACACTAAAGATAAAAGGGATAAAAAAGAAATAAGGGAAACATCACCCTTTATAATAGCTGCAAATAGCATTAAATACCTTGGAGTAACTATAACCAAAGAAGTAACAGATCTATTTGACAAAAAGAAAGACATTGAAGAGGATATCAAAAAAATGGAAAGATCTCCCATGTCCCTGCATAGGTAGGACCAACATAGTAAAAATGGCAATTCTATGAAAAGAAATCTACGGATTCAATGCAATTCTCATCAAAATCTCAACACAATATTTTATGGACCTTGAAGGAACAACACTAAACTTCATTTGGAATAATAGGAAAGCCAGGACTGTCAAAACAATTTTGCTCAACAGAAGAATCTCAGGAGGCATCACCATCCCTGACTTCAAATTATACTATAGAGCTACAGTAATAAAAACAGCCTGGTACTGGCATAAAAAAAGGACTCATGGATCAATGGAATCAAATTAAAGATCCTGACATTAACCCAAAAACCTATGAACACTTGATCTTTGACAAAGAGGCCCAAAATATTGAATAGAAAAAAGATAGTATCTTAACAAATGGTGTTGGCATAGCTGGATGATAGTGTTTAGAAAAATGCAAATAGATCCAAGCTTACCACCCTGTACAAAACTCAAATCCAAGTGCATCAAGACTTCAACATAAACTCAGCCACACTGAACTTCATAGAAAAAAAGTGGGAAATAACCTCCAATGCATTGGCACAGGTGACCACTTCCTAAATATAACAACAGTAGCACAGACACTAAGGACAAAAATCAATAAGTGGTACCTCCTGAAACTGAGAAGCTTGTCTAAAGCCAAGGATACAGTCAATAAGACAAAATAAATGAGAAAAGATTTTCACCAATCCTACAAGTGACAGAGAACTGAACTCTAAAATATATGGAGAACTAAAGAAACTAGAGCCCAAAGACTTAAAAAAAAAATCAATTAAAAAATGTGGTTCAGAATTAAAATGGAAATTCTCAACAGAAGAATTAGAAATGGCTGAAAGGCACTTGAAAAAGTGCTCAACATCATTAGTCATCAGAGAAATGCAAATAGAAATAACTTTGAGATACCACCTTATACCTGTCAGAATGGCTAAGTTTAAAGACACAAATGACAGCCTATGCTGGAGAGGTTGCAGAGTAAGGGGAACACTCCTCCATTGTTGGTGGGAGTGTCAGCTTGTTCAGCCACTCTGGAATGCAGTATGGTGGTTTTTCAGAAAACTAGGAATCAGTCTCCCCAAGGACCCAGAAATACCAATATTGGACATATACCCTAAAGATGTACATTCATACCCCAAAAGCATTAGCTTAACTATGTTCATAGCAGCATCATTCGTAATAGCAAGAACCTGGAAACAACCTAGATGCCTCTCAACTGAAGAATGAATTAACAAACTGTGGTATATCTACACAATGGAGTACTACTCAGCAGTAAGAAAAAAATGATATCCTAAAATTTGCAGGCAAATGGATGGATTTGGAAAATATCCTCCTGAGCGAGATATCACTAGCCCAGAATGATAAGCAGGGGCTGTACTCACTCATTAGTGAACTTTAAACAAAAAGCAAAGCACACCCAAGCTGTAAACCATAACCACTGAACAGGCTGGTATCTGAAGCACCTTGGACTAGCACCTTCAAGACCATTCCCTACAGATGAACACCTAACTTAGTCTTGATATGAGGATGAGGAAATTTGACTTGCCTGGAGTAGATGCTGAACTAAGTCACTTTGGGACCTTGGGATCTCCTGCCCTTGCTGGGGAGGAGATAAAGAGATGGGGAGAAGATAGAGTTACTGGGAGGGACAGAAGGGGTAAGGGAGTTTGAACAAGGGGATACTGGGATAAAAAAGGAAACTTTATCCAAAAATAAATAAAAAACCCAAAAACATTAATAAAAACTTGACCCCAGTGACTTCAATGACAACCAAACATCTTCAAGATAAAATGTTACCTTCTTATCACATCATCTAAGATCCTTAATCATCTGGTCATTGTTTCCTCCTCTGTGTCTTCTTTAATTTATCTAATAAATTTCAATCAATTTTTGAAAGTGCACAGATACTTCAGCTTTGTGAAATATCTCTAGATAAACTTATCTCATGATTCCTATATCTTAACTGAAAGGTTTTTGTCAAAAATCATCAATTTGGAAAACCTTCTACCAGCCTCTTACATTTAACCAAGGTAAATTCTATTTTATCTATTATTTTATATTTGTCTCAACTGTGTCACTATATGAGTAAAATTATGATTAATATTGCAACTCACTTTTCTTTCTTTTTTTATTATGAATAAAGAAGTCACATTTTCTATCTCTGTACATCCTTAATCAAGGTCTCTCCCCCCTCCCACCACATCAGGTCATTCTTTCTTCTCCACATCTCCCATCCCCCCCAATGGGCAAGTGATCCCAATGTCCCAATATTGTTGAGTTCAGCCTCCACTCCTGGCAAATCTAGTTTACTCCCCACAACCTCAAGACTGAGTCAGGTGTTCCTCTAGGGGGAGTGGGATCCGAGGAGTCAATAAAAGGTGTTTCTGATCTCAAGCTCTTCCATGGTTATGGTTTGCAATTGGGCATGCTTTGTTTTATTTTATTTTATTTTATGTTTGTTTGCTTTTGTTTAGAGTCTACTAATGAGTGAGTACATCCCCTGCTTATCTTCCTGGGTTTGTGATACTTCACTCAGGAGGATATTTTCCAAATCCATCCATTTGCCTGAGAATTTTAGGATATCATTTTTTCTTACTACTGAGTAGTACTCCATTGTGTAGATGTTCCACAGTTTGATAATCCATTCTTCAGTTGAAGGGTATCTAGGTTGCTTCTGTAAAACCAAGGACACTGTCAATAGGACTAAACAACAGCCTACAGAATATGAAAAGATTGTCACCAACCCTACGAGTGATAGAGGATTGATCTCTAAGATATATAAAGAACTCAAGAATCTAGAGCCCAAAACCTTGAATAACCCAATCAAAAAATGGGGTTTAGAACTAAAAAGGGAATTCTCAGCAGAAGAATTACAAATGGCTGAAAGGCACCTGAAAAAGTGCTCATCATCTTTATCCATCAGAGAAATGCAAATCAAAACAACTTTGAGATACCACCTGACACCTGTCACATTGGATAAGATAAAAGACACAGATGACAGTCTATGCTGGAGAGGATGCGGAGCAAGGAGAACACTCCTCCATTGTTGGTTGGAGTGTAAGCTTGTTCAGCCACTCTGGAATGCAGTATGGTGGTTTCTCAGAAAACTGAGAATCAATCTCCCCAAGGACCTAGCAATACCACTTCTGGGTGTATACCCACAAGACACACAGTCGCACTCCAATGGCATTAGCTCAACTATGTTCATAGCAGCATTATTTGTAATAGCAAGAACCTGGAAATAACCTAGATGCCCCTCAACTGAAGAATGGATTATCAAACTGTGGTACATCTATGCAACTCATTTTTTTATTAGACTATACATTCCCTAGAATTCAAGACAGTATTTTATTTGGAGTTGAATTTTATTACCTAGGACAATACCTAGCATTCAACAAACTCTTAGTAATAATAGCTAAAGCGTAATGAGATACATAGTATTAAGAGCAAGAATCTGAGAAAATAGTGTAGGATTGGGCCACAAAACATGGGTTTGTTTCTTAAAACAAAGATTTTTGTCAACTAGTTGTCATGATGTTCCTAACAGTTTTCAGTTGAGCTCATGCATTTTTCCTAGTTTTTATGTATGTTGTTCACATCCTGAGTTATTTTTCTTTACTAGACTTTTCCCTTGAATTCATACACACAACTGTATAATCAATATTTCAAATGTAATATTCTGAATGTAATTTTAAATGTAGTATTACCTAAAATAAACTACTGAAATCTATTCTTCATTTAAATAATTGCTCTGTCTTGCTATTTATATAGGCCAAAATGGTCATAATAATTTGTAACACATCCTCCCCGTGTTTCTTACTTAACATATAAAAATATGCTTAATTAATTATAGAATAAAGAAGAAAGATTGTAAAAGCCAGAAGTTTTGACGGTTCATCATGAGATTGTGTCTTTTAGCAATATCAAGTCTATATTCATTAAGTCCCACCAACATATCTTGTCAAATATTATGTGAACAAGAAAAAGAGAAAGCATGCCAATGTTACTGGGGAAAGCCTGAAAGGCCTCAACACTATTAAAAAAAAACCTACAGGCTGATATAGGATGACTTTCTGTATGCTATGAATGTCTTGCTACTTGCTACTATTGACTAATCAAAAAGGCTGTTCTGTCTTATGGTAAGACAGGAGACAGCCAGAATGAAATCTGAGAATGAGAGAGAGAGAGAGAGAGAGAGAGAGAGAGAGAGAGAGAGAGAGAGAAAGAGATGTTGCCAGCTTCCAGATAAGCAACATGATGGGTAAGTCACAAGGCATGTGGCAAAACAGATGACTAGAAATAGGTTGAGTTAAGTTTTAAGAGCTAGTTAATAATGAGCCTGAGCCATAGACCAAACAGTTTGTAATTAATATAAGCCTCTGAATGTTTATTTTGGACCAACTTCTCACTAAAATAGGCAACTAATAAATTCTGAGATTAGGAAAAATTGTCTTCCACAGGGATGAACACACCAATTGGTAACCCAATACCAAATGGTCATCCTTAAAGACAAAAGTATATATGTAATATTATTCACACTGAGCAGGCTGAATTAGGAATATGTGTGTATGTGATTATTATATGAATATGTCTACATATGCATATATGCATGTAACAACAGTGGTCATGAATTTGAAAGTGAACAAGAAGGAGCATGGAGGGTTTAGAGAAAGGGAAATAGGGAAAATATTAATTATATTATAATCTCAAAGATAAAAGAAGTAATAAAATAAATTTTGTAAGAACGTATTAGAAGGCAGAACCTTTTGATCTATCTTAACTTTTAAAAAATAACAATACATTAATAATACATGTTTTGTTTAAGTATTTAAAAATTCCTATAAAAGCATATTAATAACATACTTGTTTTGTTACAATATTTTTCTAGTTAAAACAGAGGTCCAAATGATTTTTGTGCATTTAATATATTTGCTATTATTAATTTATGGTAGCTTGTTCTTAAACATCTTAACCCATAGTGACATTTCATACTACATTGTTAAATTGTAAATGAAATCTGTGAATGCAATTTCTAAGCAAAAAACTGGACAATGACGATGCTAGCAAGAAAACACTCCACTCTGTATACTTGACAACTTTATCTGCATGCATTTTATAGAGTATAAAGCAAATCTCTTGTAATAAAAATAAATTCCATCATTTTTTCAGAAGCAAAGTATCTATTTGTTCTACCTTTAAAAACGTACACAATTCTCTTGGTCAGGTAGCCATCATATTCTACTTAGAGCCTCCTCACTGATCTCTCTGTCCTCGTCTTTACCCTCATTATTGTGTTTTTAATCCAGGATGCAATGAGAACCAAGAAAATATAATAGATCATTTTAAACATTTCCTTGAAAGTTGTCATTGGCTTTCTAGTAAGAGTAAATGCTAGAATCCTTACAACAGTACACATCCTTGTAATAGTTGTAATTTTACCTTCACTATCTTTCTGACCTATTTCCTAATTTTCTCTCACTTTTCAATTGGGTAATCTGGCTTTCTTGATGTTTCTTGTAATCTGACGGCTTGTTTCTACCCATGACTTTTGCATTTGTCATCTTTCTATCCAGAAATATCATTCCTGAGGTATCAGTTTTGCTAACTTCCTCACTTCTGTCAAAATCTTAAGAAACATTTTAACAATGAGGCTTTCTGGATCATTGTGCATATTATATCTGAAACCTTTGAACACAGCCATTGTTCTGATGTAAGATTATATATCATCCATTACCACTGGGAATAGACTCTTATCCATGTAGTTGTAATTTTTTTTTTGTCTTTGGAGATCTGTCACCCAGCTCCCAAATAAATACACAGAAACTTACTCTTACTTATCAATGCCCAGTCCTTTCTTGGCTTGTTTCTAGCCAGCTTTTCTTAAATTATCCCATATACCAATTGCCTTTGGACTTTTACTTTTCTCCATTCTTTATACTGTTTTTTTTTTCCTTCTTTGTGGTCGATTGTGTAGCTGGGTGTCTGGCCACTGGCATTCTCTCTCCTTCATTTTTTCATTCCACTCTCTTTTCTCCTCTCTCCTTGTCTGGCCTCCTATTTATTCTCTTTGCCTGGCATCCCTGCCTATCCTTTTTTGTGCTTGGCATTTGCCATTCTGCTCTTTATTAGACCATCAGGTTTTTTAAGCAGACAAAGTAACACAGATTTACAGAGTTAAAGAAAGAAAACATAAAATAATGCAACACATGTTTGCATCATTAAATATTCCACTGCATAGACAGATGTAACATATCTTAAACTAATCTTTCACGACAATAGACAGTGAAGTTGTTCATTATCCTAAGCAGAAGATGAAAAGGAAAATCAAACAAAAATTATTTTACTTTTTCATATTTAACATTTAGTAGATAGATTTTACAAATACATGGGTTATTAAAACATAAATCCACAATAGTTCCTTTCTCTCTTCAACGGTCCCTCTGCTCTCCAACTCAGAGCATCTTTTAGGATATTTTCCTGCTCTGGGATTCTCCAGTACCATGGCCATATTTGAATCTTCAACGTTTACTATTATACTGAAATACAGTCTGTTTTCTGTATTTTCTTTCCCAGTTGACTATGAGCTTCCTGTTGATATAAACCATACTTTATTCTTAGCTGACTCTCCAACATCTGGCATGGTACTTAAGATATAATATTATCTAAAAATTATCTGTGGATATATGAACCTTGCCATACCTATCCCTCTCTCTTAAAACCATCATAATATACACACAAGAATAAGAGAAAGTCTAATCATCACTTAAGGAGAATAAAGGGTCAGTGTGAAGGCCCACAGGGTAGAGATACTCTTACTAGAATCAAGACTTGAGCTTGAAAAACAGATTCTACAAGGTAGCAGGAAAGAATCAACTATTGAGTGTTGTCTTCCAATTTCCATATATGTATTATGGAATATGCACACCTATATTCACAAGGATATTCACACATACACAAAATTAACTAAAAATTAACTTTATTTGAAATAAAATAAATTAATTGCTTTAAATTAAATAAAGACATGATGTGGGATTTCTTTCTATATAGTGTGAATATCATTCATTAATAAAAAGGACTGTGTGAGCCTATGAGGAGGTGGGAAATCTGAGCATAAATAAAGGCGAAGGAGGGCAGAGTCAAGAGAGATGTGATTCAGCTGCCCAAGCAGCAAGATATGAAGAAAGAGGTAAGCCACAGGCCGTGTGGCAAGACAGATTGGTGGAAATAGGCTGAATTAAGATGCAAGAGCTAGCTTGCAATATGCCTGAGCCATAGGCTAAGCAGCATGTAATTAATATAAGCATCCAAGCCATTGTGTGTGTGGGGGGGTAACCAGCAGCAGGCAAGTCTGGACTGCTTGGCTAAGCCAGGCCATACACCTTCATTTACACATGTTTATATTTAACATATCACAAAATAATAATGATTGTACTTTTCCCCACCAACCTTCAAATCTAAATATTTGTCTCCATAGCCATGATTTCCATCATGCTTAAAATTACTATTACTCCTACTGTAGGCTAGAAAAAGCATATCTTTATGGGATCTTCTCATCAATACCCTTCTTAAAAGCCATTTAATGGCTTGTCATTGTTCATAGGGTAGCAATGTACCATCTGTTCCCTTAACAACACTACTGTTCCTTACTCACACTTTACTTCAGCCAAATTTAGTTGCCTTTATCTTAGATGCCATCAACTTGTATTGATGTTGCCTTTGTACCAAAAGTTTCTCCTTCCCTTATTTTTTCTGGTACTCACTTATCTTTTGTGTCTTTGCTCATTTAACTTCCTTTATGAAGCTTCCCCTGATCTCCATTATTAAGTCATTAATCCAATATATGTAATATTAGCCCACACATTTCCTTCATTAATAGCATTTTCATGATTAAACCTTCAAGTTTATTTCTATGATTTTAAATTTTAAGCTCTTATAAAAAAGAAATATGTGTGATTTTATTCATGAACATATTCCCTGGGCTTGAAACAATTCATCATACAGAAAGAACCTGACTATTTCTTTAATAAATGAATGAATATATGCATAGAAAAACAATAACATTTATGTAATACACATATTTTTCCCTTCAGGGATTCCATTTCATTCACTTAACAATTGCTAAGCTCTCATTCAGTGTTAAGCTCAGTGCTTAAGTGGTCATAGTACAAATAGAAAACGTAGATAAGTTTGCTGCCCTGGCAGAACATATAGGCTAATTTAATGAAAGTTTGGTTTTCCAATACGTTTATTTAGAAAATAAATTTTCGAAACTCAAACAAGGTACTATTTTTGTTCAGTGGGTTGTTTGAGATTTCTAAATTTATTATGCTTTCTGTGAGTTTGTCTTACTCTGTCTTGGTTTTTTTTTTTTTTTTCTGCTTTCGAGCTGATTTCATTTTGATCAACAATGGTAACAGTAGCAACAGGACTTACAGCAATGGAAGGGCCAGTATAAGAATACTAAATAAAAACTATAAAGACAATATCAATGATAGACATATCTTTAGTCTACCTTATCATCTCCAAATCTCCCTGAAACTCTACAAAGTAGACACATACACATAGCTATATGTAAGTAATTTATAAGTAAAATAAATTCCATCCTTGGTTACTCATCAAGTGAACAATATGAAAATTTTGAAATCAAGTCATTATTACTTTAAATACTGTGCTCTTTGCATCTTCTCATCCTTCTGGTTTCTCAGGTCTGCTTCAGGCTCTCTCCCTACCGATAGTCTTTATTCTTTTCCTACTGATCAACTTTAATGTTCATGAAAGAGTTTGTGTCATGAACTTGTAGTCCTTATAAATGCAAAGGAAAGCTGCAGCTTTTGAGGAAGAAAACATTTTGGATTAGAAAATTGATTTATGAACTAATCAAAAGAGGATAAATAGGGAGCCTGCTAAGGTTAGTTTGAAAATTGTCTTCCTTTGATATAAATTCCGAGACTTATTGAAGAACATAAGCTAATAACTTCGAGAAAATATCAAAAATCCTCATATACCTCCACAGTTTTGCCTGAATGAATTTTATAAATTAGATCAGCAGAACTCTCTGAAGGCTTTACATTAATTTGGCTTAAACATTTCAATTATAATGAAGACATTGATTAAATTTGGCATACAAAAAGCCTCTAAGGCAAAACTCTGGACTCAGTTAGAAAGACATCATGGAGTGGTAGGAAGTGGGAGAAAGCAGCACTGCATAGGAAAGAATTATATATCACCTGCTGGCAGCCAGCATCTGGACTTGTTATCTCATTTACAGAATGAGTCTCAGACCATCACATGCTCATCTAAGTTTATATGAGTTATTTTCCAGTCTTGAAACTATTTCATAGCTTTCACGTGTTACACAGTAAATACAAAGTTTGGGACTGAGGAGATAGCTTGGTGGACATAGTGTTTGCCCTACAAGCATGAGGTCCTGAGTGAAAATTCTAAGAAATGATATAAATCAAGCTTGTAATTCCATTGCCCCCAATATGAAATCAGAGGCAAAATCAGGGGCACTCAAGCCAGCAAAGAGACTCTGCTTCCAAATGAGGCCCAAGGTGAAGACTAATGACCTCCACATGTGTGCCATGACACAAGGGAACCACTAGATACATACATCCACTAGTACCTCAGACACATAAAATTTTAAGTTTATATGGTTATAATTTCATTCAAGTATAAAGTAGTTAATTTAAAAAACAAGCATTAAATAATAAGACAGAAAAACATACTTTTTTCTGCAGAGTGTACAAAAATGGTACTGCCTATCTCTACAACATGTTTCCTAGTCTTTCTCACAAATAAGTCCTAATGAGTCACTTACTATGGTTAGGTATACCTAAATATTCCCAATGTAGTATCAAGTATTATAGATTCTTGATAGAGTAGAGATCCAGAGGAAAGTTCCCTTGAAGTGAGTTAAACTAAGAAAAAAAAAAGAAGGAAAAGTGTGCAAATCAAAAAAGACAAAGGAAGGCAAGCCTTCTGGATTCAAACAGATGTAAGTATAAGTATCAGGTCCTATTCACAGCTGTAATAGCTCTGAGTTAAAAAGCAGGCCACTGATGTCCAAAAGCTGGATCTGTTTTACTAGTGAGACAATATCACAACACTTTATGGTATTTGTTTCCTAATAGGATAAAGGCAGGGGTTGTGTTTCCTTATGTTTAAGGTCCTTCCATCATCTGCTACCTCTAACAACAATACCTCTCAGTATCTTCTGATATGTTCCCCTGGGATCATTTAGTAATTAAGGTTAAGAACATGAGAATCATAATCTTAAGAATCAGAAATTGGTCTTCAAATTCTATTTCAGTTTCTCCTTAGCTGTGTGTCCTAGAAAAGTACCTAATCTTACTGACTCTTGATGTTTTCACTAAAAAAAAAATAAGTCTATATTACTAGCTTTTTGTGAATTTGTCACTGAATGTAATGGAAAAAATTATAACAGTTATTTATTATGAACCAATTATATACCAGGATTTATGATTCTTTCATTGTATAACATTTAGGGAGATGACCTCCTCTTGTTAGAGAATGCAGAGTTTGAAAGCAGCAAGTGTTCAGCAAGAACTGAGCACCCGAGTAGCAATAAGAGAATGGCAGAAACCATATAACAGAACTATCCAATAGGCTTTTATTTAATAACTAACATCTGAAGATATTTTCACATCTTGTTTTTTATTACAATGTAAAAGATCTATGATGGTGACAGAATTCCAAAGAAGCACTGAGTCACGTATCTTAAGATGTGAAGCTAAAAGTAAGTCCTATTTTATTTGCTGTGTGGCATTAAGTAAGTTGTAGAACTTCTCCGATATGAATTTTCTTTACATATAAGCTGGGGGCTGTACTGCTCAGGAAATGGCAAAGAAAGAAATGGTGTCTTTATGGTAAATAATAGGTCCCCAGCTTTAGCATGAACTAAGTTATATTTCTCCAGCTCTAAAGATTCAAATGTCAGCTAAGCACAGAAAGTTACCCCACATATCAGCAAAATTCAGGTACAAGCATCATGCTTGATGATGAGCAATTTGATGAGCTTTGGAAAAATCATGATGAATGGTTTTCTTGCACTGTCATGATTCAAGCAAAGATCTGTAACATAGAGCCCAGGAGCTACAGTTTGCATTGATCTCCTATAACAATCATCAGTTGTCCCACACAATTTAGTACTTCATTGTATCCTGTCCTATACACCATCCAGACAACTTCAAAATTTATATCTCCAGTCTACATTTTTCCCTGAATGCCAGACTCATATATCTGTCTACTCAATGCTCTCAAGAAAGTATCTAGTAGGTATCTCAAACAAAACATGGATAATGCGGAATTCTTGAAATTCTCTATAAAATCCGGCTTCTCTAAGTCTTCCTCATTTACACAAAATCTACTATTGTCCATCCTATTTCTAAAATAAAAAATAAAATATGAAACATCATGGAAAGTGTAGTCATTTTTAAATCCGTAAAATCTATTTAATTTGTAATTTTTTTATAGATCTATTCCTATGCCTTTAGTTCAAACCTCTATCAACATATGCTATTACATATTTCACTCACACTTCACCTAGATGGCCTTTTCACATAATTAAAAAAACGAAGTTATTTTCCAAATCTATCTATTTACCTGCCAATTTTAGGATATCGTTTTTTCTTACTGCTGAGTAGTACTTGAGCCTGGTATCACAAACCGAGACAGATAAGCAGGGGATATACTCACTCATTAGTGACATTTAAACAAAAAGCAAAGCATACCCAAGCTGCAAACCACAAACACTGAACAGTTTGGTACCTGAAAATCCTTGGACCGGCACCTTGGAGCCCATTCCCTCCAGAGGAACACCTGACCCAGTCTTGATATTAGGATGAGGACTTGCCTGGAGTGGATGCTGAACTAAGCCACTTTGGGGCCTGGGGACCTCCTGCCCTTGCTGGGGAGGAGATAAGGAGACAGGGAAAAGAGAGTGACTGGGAGGGGTGGGAGGGGGAAGGGAGTTTGAACAAGGAGATACATAGATAAAAACTAAGACTTTATACATAATAAAAAAGAAAAAAAGGAAAAAGAAGCCCAAAGTTACATAATACTGTGCTTCCAGTAAATAGTTCCCAAAACAAAATCTGCTATTTTCCTTTTTAAGTGGGTTCCTTGGAATGGAAACAAGTCCTGAACATGTGAAGCAAGCACTATGTCATTGGTCTATATCAGCCCAGGAGTATAGTTTAGCTTTTTAGAACCCATGTTTTAAAAAAACCAGCATATTAGAGAGGGCAGTCACCTGTAATCCCAACACTCTGGAGGCAGAAACAAGAGAACCCTCAGGGAAATTGGCTGTCTAGACTCGCTGGGATGGAACATCTTCAGGTTTATAGGGAAACCCTAGCCTGAGAAATAAAGCAGTCAGTGATTGAGAAAGACAATTATGAGGCTCCATATGAATGTACACACACACACACACACACACACACACACACACACACACACAAGTATACTCACATGAATTACACTACAGACACATACACACAAAGAATATTAAATGCGCTACTTTATAGTCACAACATTAAACAATAAATATTTAACCCCTGCTCTGAAATGCTCTTTTCCCTCTGTACTTTATGTACTTAGTAGTCAGGAGTTAAGCTCAATAGAATCATAAAAGTAATTTGATTCCTATAATATACAAATGTAAAATATCAACAAATGTTTGACTTTAGTAAGAAAAGAGATAGGTGTTAAATTATGATTTAAAATGTCTTTTTGGAAATAGGGTCTCATATATCCCAAGTCATCCTCAAAATTGCTATGTAGCTAAAGATGAGCCCAAGTACTGGAATTACAGGCCTGTGTTACCATGTCTGGTTTATATAGCAGGGAAAATTAAACTTAGGAAATTGGCAAATATATTTTAGGCAAATATTCTATCAACTGGACTACATTTTTAGCCAAGTAAAATATCTTTTTATCAGAAAAAGTAAAAAAACATTTATTTTGCATACAACTATTATAGCAGGGTTAATGCTGAGTCTATGGCATCTTGTTCACTGCAAATGGGCAAAACACTTAGACAGCTGATCCAACTACATATGAATATTATTGTTACTGCTACTCTCTCTCTTACCACAACTGAGGTAGAGCTGTCACATAGTACAGATAAGCTCTGGTGTAAAAGATCCAAACAAACTAAACAACTACTATATTCCAGACATACAAGTAGATGCCTAAGCTAGGTAAGAAAAACAAAGTAGTGTATCCCAGAAAGGAATCAATTTTCTTTCCCTGCCAATCTGTGCCCATACAGCTCATCACTTAGGCTATTGAGTCTGGCAGTTGCCAGGTGCTCCTCCAAAGAACCCCCTGGAACATGGTTCCAAATCAAAGAGAATTTCAACTATAAAGTACTCTTGGTACAAAGAAATGATTTATAAATTCAAACTGATGGATTACCTTCCTATTTGACAGCCAGAAGAGGACATTTAACTGCCTTTATAAACCACTAGGGATGAATCATAATGACATAAAGAATTGCTAGATGAGAAAGGGCCAGTCTCCTCAGCATACTTGTCTTCAGGACTAATTTTCACCTCAGCTTTCTTTCAGCAGCCTTTGCTCTTGGCTCAAATATTTTTAAAATGCTCTTGCTTGCTGCAAAATCTCATTTCTACAGACAACAATATTTTGTCTGACCATCTTAATTGACAAATTATTTCACATGATTGCATCTCCTTGAATAAAAGTAGCTTGGCTCTAAACAGTTATTTACATAGCACTTTGCATAGCCCCTTTCAAAATCCATCCCCTGTAACTAAAGCATGCTAATAATAACAACCATTTGTATTAGACTATTAGTTGGACCCCTTCCCTGTGGTAAGGTTATTACAAAGTCACCTTTTCAAGCTTCCTCAGAATGATAATGATGACAATGATGATAATAATTTTAAGAATACCACTGTAAATCACCTGTTAATTCCAAAACGCAATTGTCCGCATTTTCATATTATCTTCACATCAACATGACAAAAATATTATCATTTTCAATAAATGATATAACCCTGAGTTTCAACAAAGTAAATTAATTCTTTCAAACGTACACAACTACTATTAGATCCTGTATTTGGATCATAGTTTTCTAGTTCTTAGTCAAGGACCATGGAACAAATCAAGGCCAGTCTCTGTGTGTGTGTGTGTTTGTGTGTGTGTGTGTATCTCATACATATTCATACACTGGTCTTTTATCACAGGCAAATCCTTTGTTTTATAAAAATATACCTTTGTGTGTATGTGTTTAAAAGTATTTCCTTTATATATTTTGCTCATCATATGCAGTTTTCTTTTTCCTTATAAAAGCACTGTTCTATTCCAATCAGATCACATTATCATGAGCTCTACATAGTTCTAAGCATCAAGTAGTAAAAGGAGCTCAAGCTCTGTGTAAAAACACAACTACCTGAGTTTTTATTGGAAAGTCATCATTTATTTGCTATAGAACACTGAGAAAATTTGTTCTCTGAATTTCAATTACTGTATCTGTAAATTAACAGCAACAAAGCATACTTTTCATGTTATTTTTTAAGATGAGCTTATGTACACAAAAGGACATAGTAAAAAAAATCACAAAGCAATATTCATAGATCCATAATTATATATTGTGTCTGAGTGCTATGGTGAATCTCTAGAGTGCAGCAAATTTTGGAGTATTTTAAAGTAATTGACAAGACAAATCTAAACAAAGGAGAGCTCTATGATAATATATCATCATACAGGGCCATGAAAATCTGCCTTTAGGAGAAAGAAACAAGTGACCATAAGGTAAGTCAGTGGAGGCCTCACAAATTACAGAAGTACAAAATGTTTGTAGGCAAAGAGCCTGAAAGCATGGAGCAGACAGAAAAGGGAGGGAGGCAAACAGAAACATTTCCTTAACATAGTTAGCTTTGGGAGCTCTCTAGGTGGCTTACAGGAGAGTGATTAAAGAACAACATTAAAACAAATGTGGAATGAAATTCTAGCTCCACTGTTTACTAGGTATGTTATCATAGACAAGTAGCTTACCCTCTATGTTTTTGAACATTTTTTAATTAAAAATGTTTTTCCCATATATATCACTGCTCATCCTCCCTTCCCTCCTCCCATCCCATCCCCCTCATCAATTTCCCACGGAGAATCAGTTCAGTCTGGCATATCCAGTTGAGGTAGGCCCGAGTCCCTCATCCCAGTATTAAGGCTGAGTTAGGTGTTCCTCTGTAGGGAATGGGCTCCAAGATGTCAGTTCATCTACAGGAAGGAACATAGTCTGATCCTGCTGAGAAAGGTTCCACAAACTGCCCATGCCTTTTGACAGTTTTCTACCTTTAGAGGGTTTCTTTAGTTCTTTTCCCTGCAGGGTCCTCAGCAGTTGTTTCTGGTTCCATGATCTCCCAATAACTCCAATTAGCCATCTCTGTGGGTCTCCTGCTCATGATCCTGATTCTTTTGCTCATATACTCTCTCCTTTCTCTCTTCAGCTGGACTGGGAGTTCAACCTGGTGCTTAGTTATGGATCTCTGCTTCTGCCTCTATCCATTGCTGGATTAAGGTTCTATAATGACACTTAAGGTTGCCACTCATTTGATTATAGGAAAATTAGCTAAACTATATTCATAGCAGCATTATTCTTAATAGTCAGGACCTAAAAACAACCTGGATGCCCCTCAACTGAGGAATGGATTAACAAATCATGGTACATCTATACGATGGATTACTTCTTCTCAGTTAAAAAAAAAATGACATCCTAAAATTTTCAGGCAAATGAATGGATTTGGAGAATATCATTCTGAGTGAGCGTACCCTCTCATAACTCCTCATACTCACTGTAAAACCAGAGAAAAACCTTACCAATACTAAATAGTTGTGAGCTCTGAATACATGTGATGTATAACGTCTAACCCCATAAATGGGAGTTCTCTGAATAACTCCTTCATTCTACCAGATCTAGCTCATAGCCAGTCTCCTTCCACATAAAATCCCCAGCTTTCTCCTTTTCATGATAGACTACTTTCGGCTTGCTCAACCTAATGCTTTTAAGTTAGTCAAAGCAAGGTAGTTCTACAAACCCTATAAATCTAAGAAAATCTCTTTCTGTGCATATCACCATCTACATACCTAGAAATCAAAATGCAAACCCTTTCTTAAATAACCTACTGTAACCCTTACTTGATGTCAGAGAAGCCATCCACAAAAATCATTGAAAATCCCTGGTACTAGAAGACTGTCAGTAGAGTTGAATTGTTGAGGACTCCACACATTTGCCAGATCCTGTTGTCCTGTTCTCTACGACGTTCACCCCAGCTCTAATCTGTGAGTCTGCATAGTTGCTTGTGAAATCACCCCACAGGAATTAATATGCTCATAGCCTCTTGTTTTGGAGAGAAGCAAGCCTACATTTCTGCTGATGGGACAGTTAACAGTGTTCATTTATCTTCATGCAGGGCATAGGAACATGACATAAACATTTTCTTAGGACAGAAACTGGTGATCTCTTTGATCCTGATTGTCACCATTATGGTTAATGGATAGTCTCATGTCATAGGTTAGAACAGAGTGAAGTAATTATGGAGAGAACAGAGAGAAACAATAAGAGTAATGAAGAAGAAAGGGAAAAACCATTCTTTAACATGACACCCAAAGCTCCCTTCTTCCCTAAGTCTAAGCATCCTATTTTTTCCCTAGTCCTTCAAGGTCAGCAATATGGTCGGCCTTGTTTCTAGAGAGAGCAAGTGGCCACCTACAGACAAGGAATTTTGATGCTCTGAAAAAGACTCCCTCAGGCTGGAAGAGTTGCCAGAATTTTCCACCATTAGTCATGTTGGTAAATTACAGATTTGAAATATCTATTAACCTGCAAATATGAAGGTTGAAAAGGAAAACATTTTTGGCTCTTATCAGTCACAAACTAGTAAATTCACTGATGTACTGGTAAATTATCTGAGGAGATAGACTAGAAAAGAGATAGAACATCAGAACAACTTTTTTAAAGCACATAAGTCAGGGCAATGCTCTCCAGAGTGTGCCATGGGAAATAAAAGACTAGCATTACACAGAAAGGGAAAGCAAGGCTTCAGAGGAAAAGCAATGGAGCTGGTACAAGCCAGTTAGGGTCCTATCATTTCTGCACCTGTGACTGTGTGAATGAACAGTCAGTTAGGAAATGCACAGTCAGTCACGTGAAAGTTCCTTTTATGCAGACAAGAACTATTGACTGCTGATGTCTTTCCTCATTAAGTCACTGAGAAAGTACAAATGAGCTTCATCTTTGTGTGATAATCAGGACACACACATTGCGATCATGTCAACTGGCTGCTCAGAGAGAACATCAAGGAGCGAGAACAAATGTCAATGACTTGTTTCCGTTGGTGTTTCTCATCACATTCAGGGAAAAATTAAGGTAGCCATTTTATTCCTGGGGTTTTTCATTCTTCTGCAGCACTAGAGACCCACATGCATTATTATCTAAAATTCTCTTCTCTATAAGGTAATCAATTTGTCAATATTCCTCCTGTAGTATTACATATGTAAAGTGTGTCCCTTCACTAGAACTACCTAAGTGAGACCATTTCTAAAACAAATGAAATAAAGACCTACTAAACAATATTGCTTAAGGCAAGAGCACAAATGAAAAATTGCCAAATGCAATTTAGCCCACAGCCATAGTTTATGTGCTCTATAGAGTGTGTTGCAATCCAGGAATTTGACATAAAAATAGACTTCCATCATTTCTTTACAAAACTTTAGAGAACCTGGCAATAGTGAATCCTGTTTTCATTTGACAACAGTGAGCAATGGCAGGATGTTACAATTGACTACTTCCTATTGCCTGGGACACAGTCTGTGTCACTCATATATATGACTTGTCTGGATCTTAGAAGCATCCAAGAATTAATTGTGGGTTAATTCTAGTTTGGATTTAGCCATACAACTACTTTTCCTTGTATTTATTATTTGCATATTCACCAGAGAACAGGTTAGTAGGGTTTGCTTCCTAAATAGCTTAATGCTCATCTCTAAAATGGTGCACAGAAGCATTTGCCTACAAATGATTCACGAACTAAAGAAGTCAATTCATGTAGGATTTCTCCTTTTGTTAATTTTTTTAGATGTCTCAGTAATTTATCTCTCTTTTAAACCTTTTGAGGGCAGATCTCTTCTTACCTCAGATACCTTATCCCATTATTTTGGTCATGTTCTCACATTCTTTCCTTACTTCTTCCATTATCACCTGATCTGCATTTTCACCTTTTAAGAACCAGATCGCCCATCTCATCTGATTGTTACAACAAGTCCTCTGTACAAATTCAGTGAGAGAACAGAGAAGAAATGGAAATGCTACAAAATAGCAAACAGGCACCTAAAATATGCTTTGGGAAATAAAACCATTAACTGTAGGCATATTGAGAAAATGACCTAAATTTGCAATTGTGTGTGTTTTTGGTTCTGTCTTATTACTTATTCATATGCACCTTCAAAGAAAATAAAAATTTATAATAATGCTCTATAACTATACTGTGATTTAGATAAGAAATATGTTGCAGCTAGATGCATTTAAGACAAATGCATTTTGATACAATAAGAAAGCTATTTGTGGAAATATTGAAAATGCTTCATATAGGGAAATTATTTCATTATCAAAGGTCAACTTTCTAACTTACCATTTTTAATATTTGGACCTTTTAAAACTTAATCTACTAAAATTAACTAGCACTTAACATTTGTTTTATTGAAGACATGTTTCTTTTTTAACAACTAAAAAATGTTCTTTTAGTTTATTTTTCACTTTTTTGTAGTTCTATTTTTTAAACAATAATCTTAAGTATTTAATATTTTAATTATATCACACAAGTGAAGACATGTTTCTTATGTTAATACATTTAAAAGATAGGTAGGTTAAACAACTTTTAAATAAAAATATATAAAAAGGACAGTTGGGAAACAGCCTTTCTTAATATTTTTATTTATTATTTGGTAATTTTACATCATGCACCCCATCAAACTGAGTTATTAGTACTCTCAGTTTCATACCCACTCTTATGATCTCCCTAATTACAAATAAAAGGTCCTTCATGTTGCTTATTTACTTACTGGAGCATAATTAAACTCCCTGTGGCCAGACCCTTAAAGAAAATGAGTACTTCCTCACCCACAGCCTTCTAAAATTGATCATTTAGTAAAACACATACAATTGCAACACACAATCTTATATTCATTTACATGATTTTATAATTAACAAATACTATTATTCCTATATTAAAATTGCTTTCCCATGTCTTTATGTTATTAGATTCTAAACAAGTATAGGTAATAATTAATATGATTCCAGTCTTAGATTTTGAATGATGAGAATGAAATCATTGTAATTGCTTTAATAACATTAAATGTAAAAAGCATATGAATACTACAAAAAGAATCAGCTTTCATATAGTAATTCTAGCTTCTATATCTAGAAGCCATAATTTTCTACATCAAAAATAACATTTAAACTCCTTAAGTAAATATGAATATGTCTAGGTTCTCATATGACTGATTCTCACTGACTGACCTGGAAATAATAGTGAAAGAAACTCTGAATGATTTTTTTCTGGCCCTCAGCTCATTTTGATCAGTTGCACATAGTAAATAATTAAATGAATAAATAACTGCATTCATTGATTGAAGTTGCTTTGTTCACATACTCCCTTGCCACATTTCCCTTGGTAACCAACCACCTGAGTTGTCATGATCATTCTTAGGAGTTGAAAAGAAATAATTTGGAACCTGTGAGAATGTATTTGTACTATATGCATGTAAACTGTAACATGTTTCCAAGGAAATCAAATCTACTTTGGAAATCAAATCTATTTTGATCTCTTTTTTTAAAAAAACAAAAAAAACAAAAAAACTAACATTCTCTCTTCCTATTTTTTCTTAAAGTATTCTTGTTCCTTGAAAAGTATAAAATAGAATTGCCTCAACAAAAAGGAAAATTGTGTAACTGATGTACAAAATTAAAATCTTGTGAAAGAGTCTGGGAATCTGGCTTTAAAAATTCTCATATATATATCCATTCATGCTCCTTCCTCATGACTCTAATACATATTAACTTTTGAGAACTTCTGCATGGTAACCAATGAAATATTAAACCCATAGTTTAATTATTTAAAACTTCAGCACATGTTAATTAAAGTGATATAAATGCACAAAATAAGCAGCCCTAGCTATGTTTTTCCAGGATCTGGAATGAATCTAAAAACACAAACTGTTCTCACCAAAATTCATTAGATGAAACTGTAAAGGAAGCTTGGTGCTTGGTTTATTATAGTTCAGCTTAGAACCAAGCCAAATAGTATAATGTCATAAAGCTTAATAAATGATTACCAAAGAGGTAGTATTAATCTGATAAAAATCTGTGGTTATGGTCAAAGTGACCATGCCTTGTACATGGTCAGGTCACTTATTAATGATATGTCTGAGACTGAATCTTCTGCAATGAATGCCATGGAAGTTTACTTCACAGTGAAGAACGCAGAAACTAATCAAAAGCAGATCTTTGCTACTTAAGATTACTCTAACATGGTAGTTACTTTGAAAACTTATACAGAGAAAAAACATGCTATTCTAATCCAAAGAATTATTCAGGTTTTCACACAAGGTGCTCTGTAAATTGAATCAAAGAAAGACAATGGTCTAAGATAGAGGTAAACCAGTGAAATGAAACTTGGGGATCAAAAATTTACCTGAACATATGGGTTATATGTTTAAATACAGGGACTATCAAGTCATCTGATTTTAATATTATCCCTAAAAGATCATGCAGAGATAAACAAAAGTAGCTGATTTCAAAAAATAACAGCATTAGCAAGGGTATGTCAAAATTATTCAACTGTATAATATAAACATTAGGTAGTTAAATAAGTAAAGGTAAATACATTACTCTTAAGTCAATCAATGCAAATTCTGCATGCCAAGATTTCAATACTACAAAATCTAAAACTCATTGAGTACCAAGATGATGTCACAAAAATGTAAACATCTGACATCATGTAATAGATCATAAGAAAATATTGCCTCAAATTACTGACATGTTATCTGTATTTATATTTATATAACAAATATATTTGTTTAAAATAGCAATATTCATAAAACATAAATGTTTATATAAGAATTTACATTTAAATGTGAATAATTTCCAAGTTGTTTCATTATTTATATCTAATTATTCAAAACTCAAAAACTTGAGTCACTTTTGGTCCTAAGAATTTTAAGTAAGAACCATCTAACAGGTAAATTAAACAAGATTTGCAGATAAATAATTAAAGTGAGTTTTTGTCACACCATCTCTTGGAATGTACTACATCTATTGTAAAAAGTATTATCATAGTTTTAGATTCAATCCTATATTGCTGAAAATTACTTAATAAAATCGCTACCAGGTTAGATATTCTGAGTTTTTTCTCTTATATTCCTATGGTTTCCTCTGTATTTGTTCTTTTACTTGGAGTTCCTCTATCTAGGTATCCTAAAGTAAAGAACTATTGTAAATGCAATTTAACAGATTTCATTCTGAAATCCCAACCAAACCTCATTTTAAAAGCAGTATTTACCTACTTGGGGATTCTTCACAAGTTAAGACAACATCTCAAAATGGTTTTAGCATCTCTCTTCAGAGGTATACACTAGCAATCAGTGGCTGGTTGAGGAATTAAGACTGTTTTGTAACAGCAGAAAACACCTAGGCAGCCAATGTGCCCTTGACCTCTAATCACTTATGTTCTACATATATCTTTAGTTAAGCACAACATATTAATAGTGATGTTTCCAACAGCCTGATTTGTTGCCAACTCTAAATTCATGGGAACTTGTCTCTTTGAACAAAACTCTTCCCCATCAAACCAAGTTGTACTTAAAATTTCCTTTAACACACTTTGGTAGAACCAGTTCCTACCTGTAACTTTCAGTTCTGTTGTTCGTCTTACAAGTTTTCCTTCATATTTCAGTTCACAGGTGTAGTTTCCACCATCTTCTTCTTGAACTTCCTGAATGAGAAGAGCATTTCCCTTCTGTATTATGATGCTTCTCCACATTTTTGGCTTGCATTCCTACAGGGAAAATACTTGTAAGTATATGAAAAATGAATATTCACACTGATAAGTCTTAGACTTGGCAAGGTAAAATTGCATTGTTATATTCTTCCACATAATCTCCCAAATGTGTAACTAAGAAGTTTAAACAATATCCAAGCATATCATAAATGCATATTATTGTATTCAGTTCAAATATAACTACTTAGAACATTAAGAGCCACTTTAAAAACCTGACTCCAAAATCAAGAGGACTTGAGAGTCACTAGGCAAAAACAGGAAAACATACAAGCTCCCCAAACGCAAGAGTCACATAATGTCAAGAGTTGCTAAATATTATTATTATTCTCTTATTTTTCTTAGTTGATATGTGTCCTTCTCAATAATCTTAGGGATTAAGGTTCATATGGCCATGTACCATACATGATAGAAGTCTGAGGCATCACTGAGCATTTGTAACAGGCTTTTATATTAGCAGTAAAGTTAAATGTTTTCTGATGCAAACAACAAAAACCTTAATATTGATATCTCAAAATGTTCTTTCTTGTTGTCAAAAGGGAGAGAAGGGAATCTAAGAACTAGAGTTCAGGATTTCCTTAGGCACATAGCAAAAAATGCACTTTGTTGTACTAACAACACCAAAAAAATCAACTTATTTTGGGAGTTTATTGGTACACAATAGGAGAAGGAAACTTTATTTTGAATCAAATTCTCATTTTCTTCTGATGGGAAAGTGGAGTCTTGCTACTACTTGGTACTTCCCAAGGCAGGAATGCACAATACTTTCCCCCATGAGGGGCAAGTGCATGGCAACCAAAAATATAAGAGCATTTAGGTTTGGAAATTTTATCAAACTACTTTCACATATTGTCCCAAGTCTCTCTACTGCCAACTGGAAATTGTCAACTAAATTGTTAGCCAGACATTGTACAAGAATGAGAGGAAAAATAGCAGACAGCCATAAGGGAATACTGAGCAGTTAAGATAAAATTATTTTGTCATCTACATCTGAGTTTGTCAATTGAGACAATAATAAAATTGATTATAAAGTGGATTATATGGACAACAGTTGAAAGGACTTTTTAAATTTTATCCACTGTGCTGTGTGTAACATCTGTATCTACTCTTCCTTATCCCTACATTCCATATACATATTTCAAGCACTCACAAAACATTGGAATCTGTGTTGACTCTCAGTCCCCAGCTGTGAGTGCCTGTAAATTTTTATAAATTATTTGTGAGAGCAAGTACCCATTTATTAGTTTTTCACTATAACATTTCTTCCTGTTAGCAGGAGATTTGGCAACAAAGCACAAAAATTTGCACTTAAGTTCATAAGTACAATATTCAAGAGATATGTCCAGTATAGCTATCCAAACACATTTTCAGAGAGTAAATAAAAGCAATACAATGGAGCACATCTAGATATAAGACTGTTTTATTCCCCGGGGGTCTTTCTGAAGAACAGTTAAGAGTCTGTCTGAAATTATATTACATACCATGTCTGGCAAGGTTTATCACCTATATGAGATTTGCTTCTGAGCTAAACCTTGGGATATAAGGTTTCTGGGAAAATGAAGAAAAGTCTAAACAGAGAGGAAAAAAACCAGCCCAGCTGCCACTAACGTCATACAACAATAATCCACAATTATGTTCGCATTGCTTCCAACATTGATAGCCTCAGATTTCTCAAGAATCATTCTGAAGGTCATTAAACAAAAATATGGTCCCTCTGGGCATTTTTAGAGGAAAGGAAAATGAAAGCTGAGCTGCTGTGCTCTCACATAGAGGTGGTGGGGGCAGGCAAAAGCCCACACACTTATTTTATTCAAAGATAAATGGCCTCATTTCTAATGTCATTTTGGGGAAAATCCATGTGTAATTAGTTACAAGTACTTTTACATTCACTGATCACAGATACCCCCACCATCAATGCAGGAAGTAAAAAACTAAAACATACAGAGGACTTAAAAATTGTTCCTGATGAACAGGCTAGGATCTTTGCAAGTACTTGGAGATAAATCTAGATAGTCTTGTGTACTTCCAAACTTGTCATTTAGACATATAAATGACTCATTGTGTCTAGCAGAAGTAGATTTGTCTGTTGTAAAACTGTGGCTTGTGAAAATGTCTTCAGGCCACTTTCATTCCTCTGAAGGTCACATGGTGAAGATGAAAAAGAAAACTAGGCTGGGGTAAAGACATCTCTAGCTTGAAACTCAGGGTTTACTCAACATATTTAAGTCTCAATTTCAAATTTTCAGTTATGAGAATAGTATTAAATACCATCTTATTTGCTTCATATGACCCACAGGCAGGGTTTGTTTGTTGTTTTGGTTTTTAGGTTCATTTTGGGTTATGTTACTGTTTTGTTTTGTTTTGTTTTGTTTTGTTTTTTGCTTGTTTCCCCCCCCCCGCCCCCAAGAAGTGGGGTTTTTATACATTACATTCTTAGGCAGTAGTAATTGCAGATGTTTTCTAGGCTTTGATTTCACCTATTTGAAGTATTTCTTCTCTAAGATACTGGCTGCTATGCTTAATGATGTCAGTAATCATTGCTGTACCCTACTTGCCTAGTAGACATGTCATATTTTCACATTGTACTGTCTCATCCCCAGTTCATTGTGACAGGCCATTGAGTGAAAATGTGCACAGATCAAGTCTCAGGATAGCTGTTCTTCTAAAACATAGTTAGTAAACCCACCAAAAAAATCAAATACACAAAAATTCTGAATATTTACATGGTTTATTTTCTCTCCTAAGTTTTGGCCCTAGTGCTATTGAAATAAACTGCATCAATTTGAAGATTTTGCTTATGTAAGTTATATGCCTCTAGTTTTTTAATATCTAGTTTCATTTTATAATTGGCTACCCCTTTATAGAACAGGTTTGTGTAAGATATTCTTTCACAATCAATGTAATGCTAGTCTATAAATCCACTTTCTTTCCCTTTTGCCCTCCTTTGGATACAGATACCTCATGCAGTTGCTGGGAGAGATGAATGCAGAAAAAAACATTTATTGACATAGTCTCTTGAAATAACCTGTTGGCTGACTCATTTGGATCTTTGAGTTTTTGTCTTGAAATATTTGCCACTGTACTTATAATCCACTTAGGAGATATCATCCTCATAGCCATGGAAGGTTTTTAATCCATTTGTTACGATGGTCATGGTTGATTTACTGCCATTTGGAACATGCAATTCATTCCTCATGGCCAAAAGATCACAATGGGTGATTTAGCTACTTCACCTGATTCTGAGGATTAATAACCAAGCAGCTGTATGGACAAAGGCCAAACAGTAACTTCTGATCCTCAAATCACTATATCTGAATACCTAAAGCCCACCCCCTTAGGATGATTTCTCTCCTTTCACCTGTACTATGCACTATCCCTTGAGACATTTATGCATCTGTTTACTGGTCTTCAGGGAGCTCACATTTTCTGTAATATGAAGATAGAAGGGATGGCTAAGACCAAAAGTATGAATTGGGATTGAACATCAACCTTATCAGCTGTAACTCTACTCTAACACAAAAAGCTAGCATACCTGACTCTAAGGAGTCTTTCTCTCTGAAATTCTAACCTTCCAAACATGTCTTCAATTTTAATGATAATATTAATATACCATAATCATAAAGAATAAAATTCTAGACTTGAACACTTGAATAAGAATACCAGTTCATGTTTCTGAGCAGTTAGTTGCTGCACCTATTCTTTTAAGAAGTGGGGGCAATAATATTTAGTGAGATAATAAAGATTAAATAAGGCAATGCACATAAATACCCTGTATTATAACACATCGCATGCTAAAATTCTTCAATACATACTATTTTTATAACACATCGCATGCTAAAATTCTTCAATACATACTATTTTTATTCTTTTGCTATTAACTCAGTAATCTTTTTCAGATTAGTTATCCATTATTATTGAGAATTAATGTGATTAACATTTCTAGAGGACTCTAGAATTGCATGTTAAGTGGTTACAGTTCTAGGCTGGGGCCATCTTTTCTAGTCTGTCATGAAAAGGGTTTAAAGTCACCACTATCATTGTTCCTAACAAAAAATACAACTAAATCAGCTGAAGCTCGACAGTTCTCAGAATCTTCCGATAGTTGATGTCATGGAGGAAACATTCACCCCAAGCACTAGAATGACAGAGATAGCTGTTAAGGAACAGTCAATGGAGCGAGTAACTAAACACTATAGCTCCCACTAGCTTTTGAGTTACAGGAAGAAAAATAGCCCTTCTAAGGCTTCCAGCCTGTCTTCCTTGATAGTGAAATATAAGAATAAAGATCACAGGTATGTGTGATGGTATCTGCCTAGAAACAAGGCTCACTAAAATATTGAGGCCCAATCATAAAAGCAAAGAATGCTTCTCCTACCTTGTACCATACTGGCAAAGTTATATAGTTACTCATAACAATTCAGAAATATAGAGCCAGTCAGATGGCTCATCATGTAAAGGTGATTGCTATCAAAACTGTTGATCTGAGTTCAATCCTAAGAACCCATATAGTAGAAACAGAGAATCAACTTCCAAGTGTCACCCTCTGATCTCAGCACATGTGTGATGGGAAGTGAATGCACCTCCCCTCACTCACAAATAAACATAATTTGTGAACAACTGAAGAATTATACAGGATTACAGCTGAAGTAATGATAGGCCAAGATATTATTTTGAAGAATGTTCTTGTAAAACGCAAAGACAGGTGATGCATCAAAACAAATGCATCTTATTTTACCTTTTAGAATCCATAGTTACAATGAGCAATAGACAAAGACTAATAGCCACAAAAATGTAAAGCTCTTACCCTAAATGCTTATTAGACTTTTTTTTTTTACAAGGCAGTATATATATTCTGTCATTAACCAAAAATTACAAGATACACAAAAGTGCAAAAAAAAGTCCTGGATAGCAATATCATAATCAGATTCATATGTCAGATATTTTATCTTTCACAGGCCAGGGGGTAAAGTAAGTATGACTTAAATGGAGAATCTATTTAAAATATATTTATAATTCTAGTGGGAAAACTGCCAACATGTAAGAACAAAGAGGAATGTGAACAGGTAAATGGAAAGGTTTTAAAGTAATCAAAAGAAGATGTTAAAAACCAAAAGAGTAGAAGTGAGGTACATAAGTCTGTGTTATTAAAGCACCATAATTCCTAACTATGATCAAATAGTTGTCTTTATGCACACTATACAGTATAGTTCTGACCCCTCATTAATAAAAACTCTCTTTGGAAAAGACAGAGAATATTATAGAAAAAACATAACATAAAAAATGTAGAATTGTGGAGCCCAGTCCCAACAGATACATCTATACTAGAACTACACCTAAGGCTCAGGGATCATTGCAGAAAAAGGGCAGAAAGATTGTAAGAATCCAAAAAATTAGGAAATTTTCTGATACTGTGTCTCCTAGAAGTTGACAAAGAGGTAAAGCACTAAATAATAGGTGTCCTCTGCCTTGAGAATTATGGTATTTATTTAATAATTGGTAAGATTATAATGAACTCCATTGAAGAGTTCATCAGTTTTTATTCCTTTAGGTGCATACTTTTCAGTGTATGTATGACATGTGTGTATGTACTTGTGTGTAAGTATATCATATATATATAAACACATCGGTATATATACATATATACATAATTCAGAAAATATACATATATACATAATTCAGAAAAAAGGAAATATACTTATGAAGGCTCACCAACATGGCTACCTGAACATGAACTGAATAAGGACTACATCGACATACATGATAAAGTAAACAGGGTAAAGGCCATGAGGACTCAAGTCTACACACACACAAACACACAAAAACCTATAAAAAAACTAAGGAATACTGTGAGTGGAAGAAATAGTCTTCCCCTGGAAACAGCATACCAATTGCTTATACAATATTCAGTGGTAATTCTTGAAAACATACATACAAGTAACATACGCACTGAGTATGTTTTATTTATGTATTTAAAGTGTGTATAACAGTGATTAAAGAAAAGTAGTCCATGACTTTAAAAGACATCAAAAAAGGAACAAGGAAATAAAGAAATTATATTATAATCTTAAAAATTCAAACAGGAATTTTTAGAAAAATAAGATATAAAATCTTCAAATCCTATAATAGCTTTATTTGTAGTTAACAAAACAAAATGACACCACAAATGTCCCTAAACTGAAAAATGATCAAAGAGTTCACGCCTCATGATAAAAGTATCTTAGAAAGTAATCAATACAAAATTAAAAAGTTCAGGATGGAATACTTTTATAGCTATAGTGTATAGATTTGTCACATTTTCAATAGTTATTCAACATTGTCAAGAAATGTGGTTAAATATTTTATTAGTAAAAATGTAGTTTTTACTTCTGGGTCAAGGAAGAAATTAAGAAAGAAATCAAAGACTTCCTACAATTTAAGAAAAATGAATCCATGACATACCCAAACTTATGGGATAAAATGAAAGCAGTCTTAAGACAAAATTCATAGCACTACATGCTCACATGAAAAGACTAGAGAAATCATACACTAGGGAACTAACAGCACAGCTGAAAACCTTAGAACAAGTAGATACAATCTCACCTCGAAGGAGTAAACAGCAGGAAATAAACTTAGAGCTGAAATCAATACAATGGAAACAAAAAGAACAATACAAAGAATCAATGAATCAAAGAGTTGGTTCTTTGAGAAAGTCAACAAGATAGATAAACCCTAATCCAAACTAACCAGAAAGCAGAGAGAGAGTATCCAAATAAAAAAAATCAAAAATTAAAAGGGGGACATAAAAACAGACACCTAGGAAACCCAGAGAATTATCAGGTCATACTTTGAAAATCTGTACTCCACAAAAATGGAAAAGCTACAAGAAATGGGCACCTTTCTAGACAGGCACCATTTACCAAAATTAAATCAAGATCAGATTAAAGACCACCTAAACAGTCCTATAACATCAAAGGATAATGAAGCTGTCATTAAAAATCTCCCAAATCAATGGGGCTGGAGAGATGGCTCAGTGGTTAAGAACACTGTCTACTCTTCCAGAGGACCCGGGTTCGATTCCCAGCACCCACATGGCAGCTCACAACTGTCTGTAGTTCCAGTTCCAGGCAAACACCAAGACAAATAATTAAATAAATAAATAAAGTGTTTAAAAAAATAAAAATAAAAATCTCCCAAATGAAAAAAGTCCAAGCCCAGCTGATTTCCTTAAGAATTATAGCAGACATTCAAAGAAGAACTAATACCAATATTTCTCAAACTGTTCCATACAGTAGAAACTGAAGGAGTATTGCCAAATATTAGGCCACAATAACCCTGATACCCAAGTCATTCAAAGACACAGCAAAGAAAGAGAATTACAGACCAATTTCCCTCATGAACATTAATGCAAAAATTCTCAACAAAATTCTGGCAAAACAAATACAACAACATATAGAAAAGTCATTCACCATGATCAAGTACGCTTCATCTCAGAAATACAGGGATGGTTCAACATATGTCCCAATGAGGGACAGCAATGCAATATCATCAGGATGATGACACAGCATGAGTAGTGGAAGAAGTGTATATAAGGCCCTCCATTGTTGAATAAATGAGTTAGATTCCTGGGGTCTGTGTCATTGACTCTGTCTTTTCACAACCTTCCCCAAGGGAACTGTTAGAACAGCAGTGCCTATAGGCATAACCACCACCTACACCTGCTGAGAGAACAGTAACTCTTATAGGCACCAGCAGCATCTATATCAGTTGGAAGAACATTCTTCATTGACACCAGTACAACCCACACCAGTAGGAAGAACAGACTTCAAAGGCACAAATAAAATCTACATAATCCAGAAGAACTGGAGAATACACTGCACTTAGGCACCCAAACCCCCACAAACCTCAGTTGAGATAACCTTATTGGACATGAAGACCAGTCAACCACCCTTGGCTATTTAGGCCAAAAGACAATAAAGAAAATAGAAAATGAGGAAGGTAAAGATCCATATATTTTGGATTTAGGCAGAAACCTAGTGCCAGGGAAAACCCCAGGAATCCAAAAGAATAACCCCAGATAAGACTCCTAACAATAATGAAGAGGATGCTTGAACTGGCTATCTACTATAATCAGTTGACCTTACTTGTCATCTGAAATAGTCTATTAACTGATAGAAGCAGATGCAGAGATCCATAGTCAAAGGCTGAGCTATGGGAGTCTTGCTAAACAAAGGAAAAAGGGATTATATGAGCCAGGGTGGGAGGGATCATAACATGGGAAACCACAGAGACAGATGACCTGAGCTCCTGGGAGCTCATAGACTCTGAAACAAGAGTTATGGAGCCTCCATGGAACTGCCCTAGGCCTATTGCATGCTTATAACAGTTGTGTAGCTTGGTCTCTTTTTAAGGTTTCTAACACTGAGATCAGAATCTGTCCCTGGCATTTTGGAACCTGATCCACATATTGGATTACCATGAGCAGCCTTGATGTTAAGGGAGGAGCTCAGTCCTACCACAACTTGATGTGTCATGCTTTGCTCAAGCCCATGGGAGGTCTTCCCCTTTCTGAATGGAGACAGAGTGAAAGGAGGGGTAGATGGATTGGGAGAGGACTAGAAGAATGGGGGGAACTGTGATTAGTATGTAAAATGAATAAAAACTGTTTTTAAATAAATAATTATAACTTGTAATTGCTAGTAAAAATGTAATTAAGATTTAGTGATCTCTCTTATGAAATTATTTCATTTTCTATTTTTGTTGTTGCATCCCTTGGAATATCTAGGTATGAAATAAAAATTAAGACATTTTTATATCTTCATTTTTATATTTGTATTGTACATTTTATTTAAGTTTATTATATTAGTTATAAATTTAAAAGCAATATTGAATAATAACAATAGAGAACATTTCTATCTTGTATTACAGGGCAAAAAGACACAATAATATTTGTATAAATTAAAGGTATTTGATTAATAAAACTTAAAAAAATTCAAATAAATAAGGTAACTCCATCCTATGAACCATTAAAAAATAAATTAGATCTGTGACTGTGGATTATAGCTCAGTGGTACAGCATGTGTTTCATATGTGTGCAGTCCTAAATTCAATCCTCATTTCTAGACAGAAAATAATTAGGACAAATAATCACCATAAAAGGAAGTTTATGTTTATATGTAATACAGCATGCTGAAGACTGGTATATAAAGCATGCTATTATTTTTATAAAAATGGGGGGGGAGAAAATACATGTTTGTGTACGTATGCAAGTAAATTTGCCTTGCATAAAAATATATATTGCAAGTTTGTATAATGTTTATACATAATGAGAGAGGAATGAAAAGGAAGGAAAGGAAGGTAGAAGAAAGGACAGATTATAAAAGAATGCAATATACAAGTGATTGAAGTTAGCTGATGCAATTAAAACATGGTGAAAGAGAAATATACAATTACTTTATGGACTAGTACATTGCTTGATTTGTCAAACTGATCTGTTTTAAGTACACAAACTCATACACACAGAATAAATACTCCTTATGCAAAATACTTAGAAGTGGTTTTAATTTTAGGTTGTTTTAGATTTGGAAATGTTGACATAGACTTAACAGGCAGTCTTAGAGATAGAGATGAAAAATAAATACAAAATTCACTTATGCATATTTTAAAGACAATTTTATAGAGTATGTAGTGACTTTATACATGAAGCAAAGATTAATTGTATGGATTTTGCAATTTTGGCATCATTGTTCAAAGTGCTTCAGATTTGTAGCTTTTCAAATGTTGACATCTTAGATCAGTGATGACCAATATGAAGTAATACACACATTCATTTTTTCCATTGCTAATTGAGCATTGTGAAATACTTAGAAAATATTTAAAAAGCAGCTTTTTCCCATTTAAGCAAATAATTTTGTCCTTTTGTCCACAGTCTCCTCATGTACAGTTTCCTCATGTACAATAAGTTGTATTAGAAAAGCTTTAAGATTTCTATAATAAAAATCTTGCTATTTAATTCAAATTTAATTTTGAAGAACAACAACAAAAGTTGTCATTTTGGTTTATTTCTGTCTCTTTCAATAATCACAATCACTACAGAATCTTGACAAAGCATGGTAGGATTTGTTTCTGGAGCAATAATTGTGATATAACCTTCTGGTTGCATTAGTGATGCAAGTGTGTCATGTGTGTAGAATAGCTATCCAGTGGAACAATCATTATGATGTTATGAGAATATAGATTGATATATTGTATATTTGATAAAGCTTGTCTGAAAATCTGACAACAGAGCCAAGCCATGAACGTCAGGGAGTAGTGACTCATACACTTTAATCTCAGAACATGAGAGGAGAGATCCTCTAGATCTCTGTGAGTTCAAAGCCAAACAGAGCCCAATGTGAGGTACAAACCCACAAACCTGAGATTAAGAGTCCCATGTTCTTCCAAGTGAGCTAGTCAGACATTTATTATGGATTCTAAACTCAGGATTTGAAACTAGTTGGTCACTTCTTATTTTAGTGACCCTAGATAAGTTACATCACAGGCTATCTCTATATAAAGTCAGATAACAGTCACCAGTGAGTACTTTTGCATCCTTATCTAGCTGGTGAAAACCAAATATAGAAAATATAGTCCCACCCCTTGACATCTTGAATTGACAAGATAACCATGATTGAGTTATTCTGCTATCATTATGAGAAAGTAAACAAGAGTATGTAATCTAGTGAGATTTGTAGGGGTTAATGTATACACACGTCAATCTTATGGTTTTCAGTTATGAATCATTCAGAAGGAGCCTGGAGGAGCTAACATACTCAGGTCAGGTCATCATTTCTCACTTTTCTCTATCATATTACTACTTTCTCAGTATACTATATATCATATACAAAGCTGTGTTGAGAAACTATTAAACAATCTTTTAAGTTTTCTTTTGATGAAAAACAATAAATTTCCCTTGCTCAATAAAAATATTGTATTAATCACAAGTAGGAGCTAATTTTACATGTTTTAATTGAAGCAGATACTTACTAGAGATCTGAGACAAGTCAGTTTATTTATATATTACCTCCAGGACAATGGGGAAATGTGTGTATTTTGGATACTGTACCATTCTCAGTATAGTGTTGCCCTTCTCATCTCCTCTTTCTGTTTACCAATGAGAAGCCAGGTAAGCTACTTACTTTTATCCCTTGTACTATATGTATGAACAGAACTGCATTACTCACACCTCTTTATGAATATATTCCCAGTACTACAGCTAAACCTCTTTCCTGTGCTTTCATGTTGGAAGGAGATAATAGCCACCAGAGACCAGGACCAACATATTACACACCATCTGGGATTCTCACAAGAGAAAGTAAGAGTAATAGTAACAGAGAGAAGGTTAAATAGAAGAGATAAACAGAAAGAAAACCAGATTTAAGATTGCATATTTGAAAAGATAGCTACAAAGATGATGGTGAAAATATGTTTCCATTGCAAAACACTAAAAATAAACACTAGACATATCAAAATTAGGACTTGTCCCCAAATGAACTGTATATAAATATATCCTCCATTTTACATAGTGATTCTTTAACCAGAAAAATGTCCCTTCCTGTGTTGCTAGGTAGAGAATGCACAGACATAAAAAATGGTATAGAATAAGGTACTGAAATATTGACTTCAAGACAGAAACATTTTCTAATACCTAAAAACATCTGGGAATTGCTTGAAAGTTCAAAGGAGAGTCAATGATCAACAACACACTTCTAATCTTAGAAGTTCTTTAGTATCGTCTACAAAATTAAATCACATTCACACACTACTAGTTTTCTTGATTCTCTAGTTCCTTCTACAAAATGGGGATAAGATATTTATATAGTGTTTCTAAGGATCGAACTAATTTGTTGATTAAGTATTTAGTGTAACAAAGGAAAGTAGCAAATTGTACTGAAGGCAAAAGTTAGGAGGGGATACTGGTATCTTACCTAGACCTCAAAGTCCAGGCCATAAATCTAATACTACAAATGGTGTCCAGCATGTGTAGTTGCATGAATTCAGGTTGTATAAAATGAGACTCAGAGACAAATATTGGGGGAAGGCTGAAATATCACAGAGAGGAAGCACCACAGTCAATTTTCACCCAGCTGTCTTTCAACTTCCTCAGCCTTGCTCCTGGTTACTACTGCCTCACTTCTGCCAGTTGCTTCTGCCTCTGCTCAGTTTCTACCATCCCTTATATACCCTATACCATCCAGGTTAGGATTAAAGGCATGTAGCCTTGAACTCACAGACACAGAAGAAGTTCTGTCTCTGGAGTTATGGGATTAAGGGTGTAGGTCACCACACCTGGCTTTCCCTGTTCTGGGATTAAAGGAATATGTGATTGACTTTCAGCTGTTTATCCTTGTATTCAAGGATCAAGAATTTCCTGAGCTGTCTGCCAAGGATTTGATTGTGTGCTGCCTGTGATATTTCAGATTTTATTAAATATCTAACAAATATTTACAAACATGGGTGATATACACTCATATAAAGCTTGAGAAAGATTAAAAACAGTTCTAGAGCACAGAGTCAGAACCAAAAACAGCTTCTGGCAGTTGTGTCTCTCATATGAGCCATGGTACAGAGACACCCTGGTGAGATTTGTGGGCGTGGGCTACAAAATAGTGGGCTTTTGGGGTACAAGGCTGGTTCCCAAAGTCTCATAGAAGACTCAGCATATAAAAAAGCTGCATATGGAGAATTTAAGGTTCTTTCTAAGAACAAAAACAGAGTCAATGATTGATTCTTAGTAGTGGCAGTGGTCTTTTTTTTTTTTTTTTTTTTTTTTTT